>JAHHZJ010000908.1:0-36171 GCA_021437245.1 Aegilops speltoides
ACGGGCTTCAATGGCGATGAGTCAAGCATATATTATTCGGCATTGCAAAGTGGGTTCCTCCTCCGAATAATTCATAGAAGATTTTGAACACCGGGATAGTGTCAACTACGCAAAATAAATTCCACATACCACGTAGAGTGAATAATATGTACACAAGTTCGATCTGCGGCGTATCTTGTGGCATGACGTCACCACTACCAAGCCTTTACTTGAATCGTTTTATTATACCACCTCGGTAGCGTTCGGTAGCCGATTTCCTTAGCGCGTCTTGTGAAGAGAGATCGTGTTCCCCTGCCATCCAGGATTCCCATCAATACGAGCGTGGGTAACCCAGCAACAATGCCCATTACCACGCCCCTCTATCAAAAGGTGAGTCCCCAAGCGGTCTGAGGGCGCATCTTGGTATTCTCCCTCTTTATAATGAGACCAAGGCTTGTTTCTTTTCTTCAATCCTCAATCCAATCGCCCCTACGCCCCAAGTTCCAACACGAGGCCCCAGTTCGGCGCTTGACTTTCAACAATGTCCGGCTCCGACCCTCTGAGGGCTGGTGTGCCTCCTCACGTCATGGAAGAAGGGGCGTGTTAAAGGCTGAGAAAAAGCCAGGTACGACGACTGCGAGATTTCGCATAGGTTGCCGCCAAAGGGCGCGTCATTCTACTCGGCCAGCGAGAGTGTAGTGTTTGTGTCCCGCCTCACGTCGGGGTTTAGGCTTCCCGATGGATCCTTTTGTGAGAGGGCTCATGTTTTACTATGGGTTGGAATTCCATGACCTGGCTCCGGAGTCCATCCTCCACATCTCATCATTCATTGTCGTCTGCGGGGCCTTCCTCCGCACTACCTGAGGGAGTCCTGGACTAGGGGGTGTCGGGATAGCGGACTATCATCATCGGCAGACTCCAAGACTATGAAGATACAAGATTGAAGACTTCGTCCGTGTCAGGATGGGACTTTCCTTGGCGTGGAAGGCAAGCAGCATCTCTGGATATGTAGATCTCCTACCATTGTAACCGACTCTGTGTAACCCTAGCCCTCTCGGTGTCTATATATAAACGGAGGTTTAGTCCATAGGATGAACAACCATTACAACAATCATACCATAGGCTAACTTCTGAGGTTTTAGCCTCCTTGATCTCGTGGTAGATCCACTCTTGTACTACCATATCATCAATATCAATCAAGCGAGGAGTAGGTTTTTACCTCCATCGAGAGGGCCGAACACAGGTAAAACATCGTGTCCCTTGTCTCCTGTTACCATCCGCCCTAGGCAGCACAGTTCGGGACCCCCTACCGAGATCCACTTATTTGACACCGACATTGGTGCTTTCATTGAGAGTTCCTGCGTATCGTCACCGATAGAAGCAGTGGCTCCTTCAATCATCAACAACCACTGATCCAGGGTGAGACTTTCTCTCCCAGACGAGATCTTCATGTTCGTGACTTTGCTGCTGAACCCAATTAACCAGCCATCTGGAAGCGGTCGAAGCTCGCCCACAGCCGTCGAGTCAGATTTGGAAGCCTAAACTTCGACCGACATCGCGGAGACTTGATCTTTGATGGATTCGAGCCACGGTAGCGCCGCGCCGCCTTGTCACGATGGGCATGATTTAGCTCTGCGGCTGGGCGGTGCCACAGGCATACTGCCAGAGTCGCTCAGACCCCTAGTTTGGAGCTGACCCGCCTGAGATCGAGGGCAGGTGGTTGGACACTGCCTAGGGAGCTGCAATCTCTCTGGTGATGGAGCGAATCTTGACCTTGTCCCTCGTAAAGCTTCGTGACTCGAGGTGCGGACTCCTCGCGGACTCCGAACCTCCTGCGCCCTACCAATCGAATCCGATTAGGTCTGCGATCATGGAGTTCACCGCCGCGGACATCTTTCAGCACTCACGCTTTGGCGGCATCGAAATTCGCTAAAACATCTCCGTTATCGGAGAGCCACGGCGAGACTGCGGTCGGGGCGGTTGGGATGCTGACGTGAAGAAATTGAAAACCACTCACCACCCACTTTGTAGCCATGTTGGCGATCTAACAGACATGCTAGACTACGACTCCGAAGACGCCGAAAGTATATGGGCAGCGATGCGAGGCGACCAGAAACCAGCGCCTATGGGGCCTTTGGAAGACCACCTCGTCATCTGACATATGCATAGTGGACATCCCAAAGGATGGGAACATCGAAGAAATGGCAGGCAGATTCCCCTAAAACACAGAAGCGCACGCGTCGTGGCCGCCACTCTAAATCCGCCACAGCAAGAATGGAATTCGGCACGGAGATAATAACACCCAGAAAGTGCGAAGACAACCCCTCGAGCAAGATTCAGCGTGGGAGGGCGGAGGAGCCAGCCCTCACGAGAGGCGGCGGGAGCGAAGAGGTCGAGGATGATAATTACATGCCTCCCTGGAGCGAGGCAAGCCTCAGACGATGAATTTATGCGTGCCGAGGATCTCGTCGAACAAGAAGCGTTTTAAGCAGAGCTTATGGCCATAGCGAACAGCCTAAAGAAAAAGCAGCAATAGCTCGGACTGATCAGAGACACTGCTGGCCGACCGAGATGGACCCGAAGTCCTCACGGCGAAGAGCATGAACTTGAGCAGCCCCTCAAAAGCTACCCAAAGCGCCAAGTTGCTCCCCAATTAGAGGAGGAGGTATAAACCCTCATCACCAGCTGCTGTCTGACGGACCCGACCACCTCGTGGCCATGACGAGAGAGCATCTAGGCCCTCCACCGGAACCATACCCAGCCTTTGCTCGAAAAAGTGCGAAGCCCGCAGAGAGATGCACGGACTGCGAGACATATTGGAGGACAAGGCAAGACAATCAAGATCGATCTCTGAATCACGTGGGCGCCCCATGATCTTGCGGCGAATACCGTCGTGCGGATCAACAACTCGGTGGGGCCGAACACGGTGAACAAAGCTCTCTTGAGCTCGTCGCGATATTGCCCGATCTGAGGCGCCGCACCCACTATGCTTCACGGATGAAGTAATGGATCATCAAATCCACGAAGGAGTTTAAACCCGTGAACACTAAATCCTCACGATGGCACAATAGACCCAGCGGTTTGGATCGAAGACTATCTCCTTCATATCCATATGGCCCGTAGTGATGATCTCCGCCATCAAATATCTCCCTCAAGCTTAAAGGACCATTTCGGCATTGGCTTAACAGCTTGCCGGCAAAAATCAATTAGGTGCTGGGGAGGGCGTGGAAGCCGCATTCGCTGACAACTTCCGGGGCACATATGTGCGACCACCGGACACACGATGACCTAAGCCACATAATTCGAGGAGCCGGACAAATCAGCGGACAATTGCGGACCGCGGTTCGAACAAGAAAAAAATCAAATCGTCGACTGTCGGGATCTGAGGCCCTACGCAGCCTTCAAACACAACATCCATGGCGAATGGCTGGCCCGGCACCTAGGGCAGGAAAAGCGAAATCCATAAGCAGCTATCGCATCACTAATGACCAGCTTACATGCGGGAGAGGACGGTGGCTAGCCGCGGATAACAACCTCGGCAAAAATCTTTGGTGATCCGGATACTAAGGACGCAATGGTAGGTCGTCGAAACAAAAAACGCGCCCGTTAGCGATAACAGCGAGAATCTGGCGGTCAACGCCCGGATTCGAGGGCTCTAAACCGGTCTCGGAAGGCGCCATTCAAAAGAACCACTCCGGGTCCGTCCAATTTGGACCAAATACTCGACCGCCCTTGCGGATACATGGCACCTGAAAAAGCCAGCTAATCACACTAACGAGGATTGTTGGGTATTCAAGCAAGCAGAGCAAGTTAATTGCGAAAACAGCGACAAGGGGCATAGCGATGACAAGGAAGAGACCGACCGCGACGATGAGGGGCGGAAGGGTTTCCCCACAAGTGCAGGGCGGTAAACATGATATCATAACCCTTATACCCAGGAGGGCGAGCGTGCACTTAAGGATGTATATGCGATGGAGCCGGATCGCCCGGTTCAATCCATGGTCCTTTTGCCCAATCACTTTCGATCGAAGGACCACCCACGATATCCGCCATGGAGGATTACGCGCATTGGTTTTAGAGCCAATCGTCGATGGATTCACCTCACCAAAGTCGATGATGGGCGGCGGCGGTAACTGAACCTGCTTTATCGGGACCGCGGTCGCCAAGATGGGCCTAGACCCTCAAAGTTAAACCTACAAAAGGCGACCTTCAAAGGCGTCATACCAGTGTAGAGGCCAATTATGCAGGCTCGATTTACTGGAAGTGGTCTTCGGATCCCGGATAACTTCGAAGCGAGGTTAATCTTGATATAGTCCCGTTCGTGGTGGCTATCATGCTCTGCTTTCAGGACGGACGCGTTTAAAAAGTTCAATGCGGTGCCACTTATGCATACCTCAAGCTCAAGATGCGGGCCCTCGAGAGTCATCACGGTCAGCGGAAACAGGCGCTCCCTTGAGCGGAGAGACACACAGCGGCTCGCTGGTCAGGAATGCGAGCAGCCTCTTAAGGCAATTTTAAGTCGGCCGTTAAGCGGCAGGACCACGGCCAAAGCGGCGCTGGGTAACATACAACAAGACCACAGCGCGTTTGAGCACGCGCCTAGTCGCGGCTAACCCTGACCCTCGCATAATTGCAAGACCAGTCGCTGCGTACATCATTACCTTTGAGGGAGATACCATGGGCATAGGGGAGGGGGCACGACCACGCAATGAGCCCAGTGCGGCTCGACCACACGGGGGCTCCCAAGTGTGTCGCTCTTTTTCTTTTTCTTTTTGCTTATCCACAGGACTCCCGTTCACGAGAGGCCTTGTCCGGCGATAGACCTGCCAGAACTCACGATGCAACAACAACGAGGGAAGGAGAAAGGCTATGGCGAACACTAGAGTGGTCTCCATTCGAGCATTAAATCTGTTTAATACACCATTCCGCAGCCTACCCACGGAGAGGACATGTTTAAATAGTCCAATCCCTTGCTTACGCACTATTTGTATAGTTTCTGCATTCATAGCGGTATTGCAGAATAAACAATGCATAAGCTTCTTGCTTATAGCTGCATTTCTTTCTTTATATATATATATGTTCATTTATGACATCCTGCATCCGTACACTTTAGTGCGGCCGAATACCTGAGGGCTTAAGTTCCCCATTATGGTGTGATAAGTCCGAAGACTTTCCCAAGTCGGCACCCGAACTTATAGCATTATATGCATCGGCTCGAATCATGTCTTGGAGTCGATAGTTGGGTTTGCGGCTCCCATGTTTTGGTACCTTATGTTCCGTTTTATCGGCTAAGGTAGCCTTTGGAGAATTCGCGCAATTGCGCCCGGTTGAGCTGGGAGGCGCCTCGATGGAAAAGCTAAAACAGACCATCATGATAAAGGCGAGAGTTGATTACATTGTTAAGAGGTCTTTTCGGTCCCTAAAGACTTATGCCGCTTAGAAGGAACCGGCTTTGTCAGGCCGAGGCATGGATAGCGCCTGAACTCGGTCTTCAGAATACTAGGGGCTTATCAAAATTTAAAATTATAGAATTCTATGGCTAAGTGAGAGTGTTCAAGCATTATAAGTCCGGTTGCCTTGTTAAATGCGTGTTGGCGCCTCCCTAGATGGACCCAAAAATGGGAACAAGAGCGCTCAAGTTTATCCGAACACCCGAGCACTTTCGTGGCATGGGGAGTGAAGCCGACGACTTGCCATCTCGGATTTGATAAGCGGCCGCCTGAAGGTAATATTTTAAATCAATAAGCATTGCTTAGCGCATATGAACAAAGTTTTCAGCGTACAGGATAACACATTCGAGAGTCTAATCAAATATTACATCTTTGGAGCACTCATCCGCCAATCTTTGGGAACCCTTGAGACACTCTTATAATACATTTGGTGTCGATATTCCTTGCCCGTAGTGGCGTACGTCCGTTAGAAGCTTCTCGACATCAGCATGCCCGATGCACTTTTGCGGGCAAGGGCCAACCAGGCACCTTCAATATCTGGGCGGCGCTTAGCGACTTCCACCAGGGACATGCATCCACCAGCCGCCTTTCGGTGAAGTAGCTTCGAGCGCATGGCCTCCACAGGAGCCCACAGCCGAACTATAAGCCCTTCATAGCCTGTTCGGCTGCCTTGTGGAGCTCGACCGGCTACTTGGCCTGGTCGCTAAAGAGCACCGGATGTCGGCCTCGGCATATTGAGACGAAGACCTTCTCCATCGAGCTCCCTCCTCGGCCCGGTAGAATGCGGCAGCGCCGGACACGCTTCTTGAGGCGGGTCTGCAAATGCTCTGGAGAGCTCCAATTCGACAAGTGTGGGTAATTCACTTTCACATGCTTGCTACTGCATGAAAAAAAGCCTTACCGCTGCTATTTTCCAAATCTTTGACCTCTGGAGGCCTTGTGAGCTTGACCTTAGAGGCTTTGCGCCCTCAAGAGCGATGCAAGCTCGGACTCTCGATCCTCGAGTCGCTCCAAACCACGATGTTTTTCCATGAGAGCACTGGAGCTCTTGCTGCACCTCCGCCACCCTGCGCCTCCTGCTTCTCCCTTCGGCTCGCTCGTGGCGCATTAGCATTCGACGCGAACAACTTTGCCTCCTTGAAATTAGCCACCTGCGTTAAGTGGCCTGGAGTAGCCACGTTATCCTTGTTATTTTCTTACAGCCAAAATCCTTTTACAGCAGGTACAAATTCAATATGGTGTTACTCACCTTCCCTCATCTCGAGCTACTTCTTGCTAGCAGTCGAGAGCTCACTCTCGGACCGCTTCGAGGATTACTGCTTCAGCTTGTCGACCTCCCACGATCAGTGCGGCCGAGGTCGGCTGACACTGACACGCAATCCCATGTTGACATAATTTTTAGACCTCCTGCGTATATCTTTTTAGATCCTCGATCCGGCTTTTGTTTCCGAACACGAACCGAGCATCGGGGAGCTCTTGTCTGTCTTGATATTACATTACATATTTTAAATTTCTTACCTCAAAGCCTGTTAGAGAGTACTGCGAGCTTCCCAGTCGGCCCGCTCTTGGCGGTGAACCTCGAATCACCGCACTCATGGTAGTGCGGTGTTCTTCCCCTCAATGGAGCGCCGTTAGGCACCTCCGCAAAGCTATCTGGTGGTGCCTCCGGTTGGGCCAGGAGGCCGCCAGAATCATCAGATCTTGCCCTTCTTACGAAGGGGCGCTGCGGACTCGAGAACCATTGCGGCAGTTCGGTGCGGAGTCCGGTGCAAAGTCGGGAGGCTGCCTTGCGGCACCTCCGGACCTCCTCCTCTGGTGGGTCCCCTCACAGGATCCCACCTCGGCGTCGTCGGCGTCCGCGGGAAGTGGAGGCGGTGGGAAGGAATCCCACATCCAGCGGACCCAAGGACCTTTCGATGAAGCGGGAAGATCATCCTCGGCGGGACTACAGGTATTATCCGGCATTAGAAAGACATCGTATAACAAAAAGAAAAATTATGGATCATTCAGGAATCCAAATACTTACGATCTCGCCGAGAGCTTGTCCCTTGAGGCCACTCTCGTCGCCGTCGCCCGGCATTGGCGGAGCCAGTCGGGAGGAAGGTCCTTCCTTCTTGGACCCTTGGCCTCCCCGTTGGGGAAGCCTTCCTCTTCCTCTCTCCCCCTGCGGGAGAGGCCTCTTCTCCTCCTCATCTTCGGAGAGGAGTCCGCCTCGAGCCATCGGACTGCAGAGTCCGTCCACTGGCGCCGGGAACTGCTTGGGTTCCGTGGCCTTCTTCTTAACCTTCTTCTCGGCGGCACATATAGTGCCGGGACTAGCCTTCCGTTAAGCGGGTATCCGGCTGAGGTCTTGAGGGGAGGAGCCGTATAGTTAACCTGTCCGGGCGTCCTCTGCCAGTCTATTAAAAGCATTGGGAGTTTTAGAGCCCACATAGAGTCACACTATGAAAAATGAATGTCCCATAAAGGATAACATGTGTCTTCCGATTGCGATTAATGCGTGCTGAATCGTCGATCGATTTGCGGATGCGGAAGCTTCTCCCCTTGAACAGCACCCTCCAGGCCGCTTACCGTGCGTTGTGTGAAGAGCCGCTAGAGTCGGTCTTGCGGATCAAACTCCACAGATCTAAGGCCCATTGTTGGCGAGGAGAATCCGGCGGACGAGCATGACACGGATCACGTTGACAAGCTTAAGCTTCTTGTTCACGAGTGCAGGCGGCTTTGAGTCCGATCGGCTCCTCGAACTGCCCCTGCAAGCCCTTCTCTTTCCGGAGGTGAGCCGTATGGGGTACCAGATCTGAACTCGGGGCGCTGCCCAATTAAAGTCCGTGTTTCATTGATATAGGACCACCCAGTTGCCACCCTTTGATGGACTCCGCGAAGGCACCCCTCGAGCGGATGGCGTTGGGCATTTTGCCCACTGTGGCGCCCTCCGCACTCCGCAGAGCGCCCCTTCACCACCTTGACTTGACATTGAAGGTCTTTAGCCACAAGCGGAAGTGAGGATGGATCTGGAAGGAAGGCCTCGCACTGGCGATCGCGCCAAGATGTTGAGGATGAAGTTTGGTGCGGATCGTGGAAGTCGGGCCGTAGTAGTACATGAGCCCCAGGAGAAGGGATGTAGTGGGAAGCCTAGTCCCACGGAGGAAGTGGGGAAGAAATACGACCCTCTCATGGGGCACAGGGGTGAGGATGAAGCTGCCCCTCGTCGGGCTGACGGTCATGATGATATTCTTTGGACAGGTATCCGGCGCGCCGCAGTTTCTTGATGTGCCCTCGGCGTAGCGGAGGAGGCCATCCTGCCTCCAGCTCCGGAGATGGCTGGAGAAGGTTGAGGCGAGAGTGCGGACTTAGGAGTTGGAGCTCGAGTCAGCGCGGAGATGGATAGGCAAAGGAGGAAGAAAGGCGTAGAAGTAAGGTGGATCCTTATCCTTATATGAGGCCGAAGAATATGCGTCCCCACCGTAGTAAAACTTAGCTTATCTCCCAAGCGCCACAATCAATGGCGGCGGTTGGGTTACTACATTATTGTGATGGGAATCCCGGAATAAAGGGAACATGATGTACTTGCTTGACAAGGCGTGCCAAGGAAACAACTTAAGCTTGCGCTGAGGTGGTATAGTAAAAGCGATTCAAGTAAAGGCTTGGCAGTGGTGTGGCGTCCATGCCTGCGAGAATCACATTGACGATTGAACTTGTGTACATATTATTCTCTCTCTGTTGGTATGTGGAATTTATTTTTCTTGAGCGGACACTATCCTGGTGTTCACAATCTTCTATGAATTAATTCAGAGGAGGAACCCGCCGTGCAATGCCGAACAATATCGTGCGGACTCATCGTCATTGAAGCTTTGGTTCGGGCGCTCTTGAGGAGTCTTGGACTAGAGGGTGTCAGGATAGCGGACTATCATCATCGGCCGGACTCCAAGACTATGAAGATACAAGATTGAAGACTTACGTCCCATGTCCGGATGGGACTTTCCTTGGCGTGGAAGGCAAGCTTGCAATCTGGATATGTAGATCTCCTACCATTGTAACCGACTACTGTGTAACCCTAGCCCTCTCCGGTGTCTATATAAACCGGAGGTTTTGAATCCGTGGGGCGAACAACCATTACAACAATCATACCATAGGCTAGCTTCTAGGGTTTAGCCTCCTTGATCTCGTGGTAGATCCACTCTTGTACTACCCATATCATCAATATCAATCAAGCGGTAAGGTTTTACCTCCGCCGAGAGGCCCGAACACAGGTAAAACTGTCGTGTCCCTTGTCTCCTGTTACCATCCGCCTAGAGCGCACGATTCGGGACCCCCTACTGAGATCCGTCGGTTTGACACCGACACTACCCCCTCCTGCCGGTTTGTGGCTCAAAACCATCAGCGTGGAGCGAAGATGATCGAGAGGCGTCAAGCTGAATCTGTGACGGTTATGTAAGATGATCGGCGTTAGGGAGTTTTGAGCCACAAACGAAGTCGCGGGGTAGTGTCGATTATCCAAAACTATGGCAGATCTCGGGTAGGGGTCGGTATGCGTCTAAGCGGATGGTAACATGAGACAAAGGGACGATGTTTTTGAGAATTGGGCCTAGTGGAAGTAAAACCACTCACCGCTTGATTGATATTGATGATATGGGGTGGTACAAGGTGGATCTCTGAGAATCAGGAAGCTAAACAAAGCTTAACTATGTTATGATTATTGTAATGGTTGTTAGTCTCTGAATTATAGGCACGACGATAATAGTTTTTTCTTTACGAAAATGGCTGGCCAGGTTTTTTGTAGTTTGTCCAAGTGAAATTCGGGTTTATCAAGCCTATTGAAACTACCGTCTTTCAAGGCGAGAGAGCTTCATTACGCTGGCGAGAAAATGGCCTATCAATAATGAGAAATGGGCTGCACATTTTAAAACACATCAAACCGGCAATTAGTTTAAAATATCTTTTTTTTCATTTGAGATTTTAAATTGCATTGATTTTTATCGTGGACAATTTATTGGATTTTATATTGATATACATTTATTTCTAAATCAGGTGAATGTGACTCAAATTTTAGGGATTAAAAACAGTTCAAACCCCGCACGACATATGCAAAATTTCGTATAATTTTTTTAGCTTACGTGGCCACAATATGAGCTGTAATGCTAACAAAAAGAATATGGGCTCCAAAAACCCGTAGAATTAGCAAATGGGCTGTGAATTATTTGAAATAATAGCAGAGATGGGGTGTATGCTGTTTTTCCACCAGATGGCTTTGTATACTATTGGATGTCCATCCAGCAGTAGTCGTCTTCTTCAATCTCTGCTCTTCCTCCTCCGGCCCGCTCAAACAAGCGCCCGGCCAGGCTACTGCTCCCTCCTCCCCGGCCGGCTGTCTCTTGCCTTGCCAATCTCACAACCTTGTACTCCCATCATTGGGCTAGCCATCCCTCTACTCACCCACAGATCCCACACACTTTTATTCTTGGTGGCGAGCGGAGCGAACTAGTAAACCCTAAATGCAGTCGTACTCCCCTCCAGCGTGGGAAACAAGCTACTGAGTCTTCCCTACCTGCAGGCCGTTCCTTCCTAGACCTACGCCGTCGTCCCACCGCCGTGGTGCTCTCGGCGCCAGCTGGTCAGCGTGGTCCAGCGACCAACATGCATCGATGTGGATTTGTCGTGGACAAGCGGAGCCAAATTTGGGTCCACGGCGCATGCAAGGAAATGCCTCCTTATTACGCACAAAATAATGATTCCTCCACGACACTCTGGGACACACCGAAAGACCTCTGTATTTCGAAAAAAAAGCGTTACCGCTTGCTGACAGCTTGGACCACCACTATATCTTCGCACATGAGAAGTGCCTCCTTAATACGCACAAAAAATGAATGCTCCCCACCTAAATTTGGGACCCGGTATAGTGGGCCTACTAAGTTGACGAGGAGGAAGGGCTTTGTCAACTTAGTCAATATGCATGATTCTGGCTGGGTGACCATCGATGTCCATCAACAGTCGTGGTGCTTCTTCAACCTCGGTCTTCTTGCTCCGACCGCCCAAAGCGGCGCGGTTGTGCCGCGCTCCTCCTGCCTCCCGTGGCTGCTGTGCTGCAGCGAGGCTCACCCCCCCATACTACTCCCACAGCTGGCCAGGCCATCCCTCCCTCCACTCACCCACCCCTCTTCTTCTGCGGTGGCCAGTGGCGCCTTGAACAGATGAACCCTCGTACTCCTCTCGGCGTGGGCATCCTTTGCGCGCGTCTTCCCGGCTCCACGTCATCCCCTTCCTGGCCCTGCGCCGTCGTCCACCGCCATGGTGCTCTCGGTGGCGTGGTCAATGTGGTCGGCGACCGAATTCCATCGGAAGAATACTATCGTGTGGAAGGCTGACGGCCCCAGAGTCCTGACGGCCCAAGAAGTGCCTCCTTATTACGTGGAAAATAATTGTTCCTCCACGACAGCGAGGACCCACCGAGCGGGCCACCCGATGTTCCACGAAAAAAACATTTGCCCCTGACTCTTGGGACCCACCGGCCAGGCCACCGTGTTGAAAAAAGCTTTCCCCTAGCTGTCGGCTCGGACCCACGGAAGTGCCTCCTTATTACGCACAAAAAATGAATACCCCTGTTGGGGACCCACCTTGGTGGGAGGCTGACTTAATGGGCCTACTAAGTTGGCGGGGGACGGAGGGCTTTGTCAGCAATCAGATATCGCGATTCTAGCTCGGTGACCGTCTGATGTCCATCCAGCAGGCCGTAGTGCTTCTTCAACCTCTGGTCTTCTTGCTCCAGCCGCCCAAAGCTTAGCGCGGTCGTGCCGCATCTCCTGCCTCCCGTGGCGGATGTCTTGCCGAGAGCCTCGCTCGCCCTACTATTCCTAGCTACTTGAGCCACTGCATGACAGCGACCTCACACCTTGATCGAACGGTGAACCCTCGTACTCCTCTCTCCTGCGGGGCTTCCTTGCCCGCGTCTTCCAGCTCCCGGACATCCCTTTCCTAGGCCTCGCCCGTCGTCCATCGCCACTGGTGCTCTCGGTGTGATGTAGTCCAACATAGTCGGGGAAGGACTTCCATCGGGCGATGGGTGTGCGTGGAAGGCTGACGGCTGGGTCCATAGCGCGACAGGAAGTGCCTCCTTATACCTTGAAAATAATTATTCCTCCACGGCAGCGAGGACCCAGGACGGGCCACCTTATTTAGGAAAAAAGTTCCCCACGACTATTGGGACCCACTAGCATCTTCGCCGCGCGCAAGGAAGTGCGTCGGTGCAAAAACCAATTACGCCCCTAAGCTGCTGGGACCCGGGCTACATCTTCGCCGCATAAGGAAGTGCACGACGGTCGGGACCCACACTGGTGAAGCGTCGTGGCGTTGTCATTCTGGTCGTGACGATATGCGTACATATATACTGATCGATGTGAAAGCGGCGCCGCGTGTTGTAGTAAGTAGCGCCCGTAGCATGTACGCGTCATTACGCCGGCGAGGTGCAAGAAAAAATAAGGCCGCGTCGTTCGTTCAGGCGGGGTCTCGAGCAGCCTACTGGCGCGCCACATTACGCCATGGCTGGGTGGAATGGAGAAACTCGCGTCATCGTCGTGTTCATAGAGAACCAACGGCTGGGTTGGAGCGGAATGCGTTGTCGTGTTCATCGGGGAGGCTTGGGCCAGCAGGCGATGGAAGCGAGGCCTGGCGTACGCGGGAAGCAGAGAAGCGGACCTCCCTACGTTCGAGCAGGGTCTGTTGATCGGGAAGGGTGTGGCGTACTGCCAAAGCGGAGAAGCGGACCTCACGGTGAAACAGGGGGCCCGTTGATCGGGAGGTGTGGCGTACCGCCAAAGCGAGGAGAAGCGAACCTCCTCTACGGTCGAAGCAGGGGGTCTGTTGATCGAGGAGGGTGTGGCGTCTGCAAATGCGGAGAAGCGGACCTCCTCTGTCCGAAAGCGTGAGTCTGTTGATCGGGAGGGTTGTGGTATCCGCAAAATGGGCCAAGCGGACTTGTGTTGGGCGCTCACGGTCAGCAGGAAGTCTGTTCATCGGGAGGTGTGGCGTGCCGCCGTAGGACTCCATGGGATAGTGTTCATCTCCACCGTCCAACCTCCTCGAGCCTCCACGGGCCACCGTCGACCTCCTCCAGCCTCCACGGGCTCCTGCTCATCCGGCCTCCACGCCTACTCCACAGAGCTCTTGTTCAACCACCCCTCAGCAGGCACCCCCTCCATTGTCTCACTGTTCATCAGCCCTCCACACCACTTGGGTCCATTCAACCACCCCTCCACAGGCACCCCTCCACCGTCTGTTCATCATCCCTCCACCACGGGGAGTCCTGTTCATCGAGAAACAGCGCCACCGCTCCTTTGTTAGTCCAACCCCATAGCCGCTCACTTTTTTCATCCAAAAGCAGCATCGATCGGCTTGATTAGCGGCATTAGCGAAGAATCGCTCGTCGGGTTGATTAACGACCATCGATCGATCGCTGCGAGTTCGATAACAGCGTAGCCCTCTGGTCTGTCCTTCCGGGTTGATTAGAGCCCAATGCCTCGCTTCGGGTTGATTAGAGCCAATGCCTACTTTTTACCGCAGCGTCGTGTACAAGAGAAATCGCGCTCGCTCGACCCCCGACCTCCCATCGTAGCAGGGAACTCCTCGAAATTTTCCTCGCCCTCGCTTCTACCACGGTTTTTCCATCGTGGGCGGCCAAATAATGTCATGCGAGTGCGTCTCAGCCCCCGGGGCGAAAAGCCCATTTTACATCATGATTTTTTGTCATAGCCGTAGGACCCACCACATCTATCTGATGAAGGGTTTTGTCACTATTATCGTCATAGAAGTGTCATATGTATGACAGAATTTTTTTTCGTTCGGACCAAAATGTCATGGATGTGTCTTTTTTTTGTAGTGGTGCCATAGAGAGAACACGAGAGAGAGAGAGATCAAACACATAGCTCTTGGTACATACCCTCGGCCTCGAATGGCTTCTCCCTCCTCTCGTCATGGAAGCGCCCGGGATGATGAAGATGAGTCACGGTGATGGGTTCCCCCACCTCCCACGCGGTGCGGAATGGAGCTCCAGAGAGGTTTTGGTGGCTATAGAGCCTTGCGGTGGTGGAACTCCCAATCTATCTTCTGTCTCGATGTTTTTAGGGTATAACGAATATATAAGTGAAAGAGTCGGTCGGGGAGCCTCGAGGGCCACAGGCGGTAGAAAGGCGCCAGGTGGTGGCGCCCCTGTCTCGTGGCTTCCTCGCGCTTCCTTTACTTCAACTCAAAGTCTCCTGGATCATAATCTTTCCAAAAATCATTGCCTGAAGGTTTAGTTCCGTTTGGACTCAGTTTGATATTCCTTTTATTGAAATACGAAACAGGCAATAAAACAACAATATGGGCTGGGCCTCCGGTTAATAAGTTAGTCCCAAAAGTAATATAAAAGTGTATAATAAAGCCGTAATCATTCAAAGCAGATAATAAAATAGCATGAATGCTTCATAAATTATAGATACATTGGGCGTATCACACCTCCCTCCTCGCGCTTTGTCAGGAGATAGCCTCCTTTGGAGGACCTGCGCCCGTCCATCGCGACCACCGCCATGAAACAAGAGACAAGAGGCGGAGGAGTAGATCTCAAGAAAAAGCGGATGGGAGGCAGCGATGGCGGGTGGGAGGAAAAGCCGGAAACCCTAGAAATGGGGGGCGGAACCCTTCCATACCGGATATACACGTCTTGAGCTAGGCCAAGGTCGGATGGATGGGCTAAGGGGATCGGGAGAGTGGGCTGGGCCACCCAGCCGAGCACCAAAATAGGGAGGAAAATAGAAATGGAGTCAAGGGGACCTTGCCCTGGCCCCAACAATTTGAAGAAATATGCCCTAGAGGCAATAATAAAGTTATTACTTATTTCCTCATATCATGATAAATGTTTATTATTCATGCTGAAATTGTATTAACGAAACATAATACATGTGTGAATACATAGACAAACATAGTGTCACTAGTATGCCTCTACTTGACTAGCTCGTTTATCAAAGATGGTTATGTTTCCTAGCCATGGACAAAAGAGTTGTCATTTGATTAATGGGATCACATCATTAGGAGAATGATGTGATTGACTCGACCCATTCCGTTAACTTAGCGCTTGATCGTTTAGTATGTTGCTATTGCTTTCTTCATGACTTATACATGTTCACTGTAACTATGAGATTATGCAGACTCCGTTTACGGAGGAACACTTTGGGTACTACCAAAGCGTCCTGGCAGTATGCTTGGGTGATTATAAGGGAGTACTACTGGTGTATCGAAGGTACATATTGAGTTGGCGTATTTGAGATTAGGTTTTGTCCACTCCGATTATCGAGAGGTATCTACTGGGCCCTCTAGGTAATACTCATCACCTAAGCCTTGCAAGCATGTAACTAATGAGTTAGTTATAGATGATGTATTCACGGAGCGAGTAAAGAGACTTGCGATACGAGATTGAACTAGGTAATGGATGCAGGCGATCAAATCTCGGGCGAGTAACTATCTTGATGACAAAGGGAACAACGTATGTTGTTATGCGGTTTGACCGATAAAAGATCTTAAGTAGAATATGTGAAAGACCAATATGGGCATCCGGTCCCGCTATTGGTTATTGACCGAGAATAGTTCTAGGTCATGTCTACATAGTTCTCGAACCCGTAAGAATCCATGCAACAAGGTTTCGATGTGGTTATATTATGAGTTTATGAGTTTTGATGTGCGAAGGAGTTGAGTCCAGATGAGATTGAGGACATGACGAGTCTCAAAATGGTCGAGCGTGAAGATCGATATATTGGGCGACTATATTAGGAGTTAGGAAAGGTTACGAGTGATTCGGGTATTTTTGGATCTGGGAGAGTTCTGAGAATTCGCGGGGAGAAGTATTGGGCCTTATTGGGCCTGCGGAAGAGCTGCCTGGGGAGGCGCGCCCCCCATGGCCTAGTCCTAATTGGACTAGCGGGAGGAGCAGCCCCCTCCTTCCTTCCCTTCTCTTCCCTTCCTAGTCTCCTACTCCTAATACATGGAAGGTCTCCTAGTTGGACTAGGAAAGGAATCCTACTCCGGTGGGAGTAGGACTCCCAAGCCGCATCATAGTAGAGGGCGGCCCTCCTCCTCCTCTCCTTTATATACGTGTGCAGAGGCACCCCATAGACACACAAGTTGATCATGAGATCATTCCTTAGCCGTGTCTGGTGCCCCCTCCACGATATTACACCTCGGTCATATTGTGGCGGTGCTTAGGCGAAGCCTACTGACGAGAGAACATCAAGATCGTCCTGCCCGTCGTCGTGTGGAACTTCCCCTCGGCGCCTCTCTTTGGATTGGAGATCAAGGTGCGTCATCCGAGCTGTCTGGCGTGTCAAGAACTTCCGAGTCTGCAGATATGGTTGCTTGGATCGGTCGGACCGAGGGGGGCGTCGACTACTTCCTCTACGTTGCGTCCAGCGCTTCGCTTGGTCTCTGAGTGCGTAGACAACACTCTCCCCTCGTTGCTATATCATCACCATGATCTTGCGTGTGCGTGGGATTTTTTGAAATTACTCGTTCCCCAGCGATGGCATCGAGCCTAGGTTTTATGCTTTGATGTTATATGCAGAGTAGAACACAAGTGAGTTGTTTTGCGATATAAGTCATACTACTTACCGGCATGTGCGTCGGGGGCTCATTTGGCGCCTCCGAGCACCCTATGGGGAACACTTAGGGGCCCTGGAGTTCGGCAGGGCGAGGGCAGCCTTGTGAGCAGATCGAGGTCAGCGCCTTGAGAGCAGGCGATCTTTACCCAGCCGGGGCTCTCGAGAGAATAACACCCCTCTTGCTGCTTTCTGTGTTGTTATTTGATCTAGCTCGGCGTCACGAACAAAAGAAAGGAGGCTGTGGGTGTGGAAAATGGACGAACCCCCTCTCGCGCTTGGGCCTCCCTTTTATAGTCTGAAGGGGTACCCACGGTGGCAGCGTGGGAAGAGGGGTAGAAGCGTAAGCGCGAGTTGGTACAGCGATTACTACTGATGCCCCTACCTAACTCGGTGACGGGGACAAGGGCATTAAATGCCCGTCACAGTGCGCCTAACAGTCGCGGATGGAGTGACCGTTAAGTGAGCCTCCGGGTGCACGATGGCGCCTCAGCCGACTCCGTTTGCCACCTCGCTCTGCATGGTTGCGTAGTATCTGTACGTGCTCTTGGGATGGCTTTGGTGATGGCCAGCGTCACGCGGGGCCGCGGAGTTGGTGGCAGCCTTGCGCTGACAAGTGCCTTGCAGCGATCCCTTCGTTGTGCGGCAAGCTTGCGACACTTGGTTGCTGCGGAAGCCTTGAGCGCCCTTGGCAACCGTTTTCAGTGATGCCATGGATAGCCCTCGGCAAGCTCCTCTTGCGGGGCCTTCACGTGTTCTTGGCTGGTATTTTGTTCTTGTAAGGAGTGGTGGGGAGCCTTGCGGACTGTCGAGGCGAGCCTTGCAGCGGCGGGATCTCGACTGCCGTGCACAAGTTCGAGGTACTAAGGTGCCCCCCTACTTTAGTACACCAGTGGAGCCCGGGCCTGGGCCATACATGGTCTGAGAGCATTGTTGGGCCAGGCCCAAACAATCTGCAGGCACCGTGGCTGAGGTTCGCATGCAGGCGGACTCCACACCCACCGCGCTCCCATAATGTGCCGGCGTCGATTGCGGCGTCGTGGAAGATGTGGGTCAATACTTAATTCCGGGAAATCATGCTTCGCATCTCCTATTTATAAGCTGAGGGACGGGGCCGTTCCCCCACTTCCGCCACTCGCAGCTCCTTCCTCAGCTCCGCTGTCCCCCCTCGTCTCCAGATCGAGAGGAAAATAAGCGCTCCGCCGCCCGTCGCCGTCGTCGCCTCGCCTCCCCGTCATAGCTCAAAGCCGGGAAGGCTCTGAAGGCCCTTGAAAGGAAAACTGCATGTCGGCCAGTGGTGGAGCTCGGTGCTCTTGAAAAGCAGGTGCTCTTTCCCCGAGCTTACTTGGGAGGCGTTGCGAGGCGGAGTTTTACCTTTGCAGGTCGGCGGAAGCAGCGTCACGCATCCGCGCCGCGGTGATTCATGGAGGCCTCAAATCGAAAAAGTGCCCGAAGTACTACTTCTTCCTGTGTTCTTCTGCTGGCTCTGCCCACCTTTTTCTGATTTCTTTTGTGATATTATGAATACCTGGGGTTTCATCTGCTTGACTTCACCCCCAGCGCCGTTCGACAATGGCGGTTTCGCTTTATCTCTGCGAGAACCGTTGGCATCCTCCCCAATGTGGCCCTTTTCCGTCATTACTTCTCCCTCGGGCTGAAAAGGGGCTGGCGGCCGGAATCGCTGGACCTCCCGGATGGGTATGAAAGGAGGTGTACTTGTCGGGCGAACTCCGCGGCAAGTGGGGCGAGTGGAGGCGGAGTGGTGTTGAATCTGTGGCGACAACCCGCCGTCGTTCACCGAGCCGGCATAAGACTTCGGGTTGCTGTGGCAGCCGGCGCTCTGTCGCCGGGACAGCGCCAAAGGCTGTCGATCGCCACCACTCGAATCCTCCGGCTCGAGCAAGCGGGCTCACCACAGGCGGTTGGCGCGGGATTTCCTCCCGTCATGTATCACCCCTCTGCAAGCAAGGGGGCTGCACTGCACAGCGTTGAGCCGGCAGATTTCATGAGGCTGCGCCCAGGCCTCGCTTCAACTTCCACGGTCATGGGCTCGGCGCGATGTTGAGAAATGTTCAAGCATGATCCCAATCATCGAGTGGTTCCGGTTAGGCGGGTGTCGTCCCTTTGTGCAATAATTCCGGTAGCGATCGCATCTGCTGATGATGCAAGTGTGATTCGCATGGGATAAATGCGAACTGGATAGAGCCAGCTGCGAGTCGTGCAACAATTTTTGACAACTGCCGCGGCGATCAACTCGATGGCGAAACTCCTCTCCGCGCCACCCTTGCCGAAGAGCTAGCATATATTGCTAGCGGGCGAAACCGCCGCAGCGCCCTTGTGGCGAGTTGATTCTGTTGGCGGAGCGAGCGCGCGCAGCGGCAAACCTTACCGCCCGGAAGCGTAACGAGAAGAAGTGAAAGCGAAAAGAAATCGAGGCAGGGGCAAGCGAAGTCCATGGCGGCAGCGGCGTAGCCGTCTTCAGCGGCGACCAGCTGCGGCGAAGCCTGATGCAGCCTAATTCCGTCGAGGCGCCTCCGTGGTCGATGGTGGCGGAGAAACGAGCCGCCAGCGACGCAGCGCCGTGGGACCGCGTTCTACGCGGCGCGCGCCCGCAGCAGGGCGGATCGAGGAGCGCGCGGCAACGGCGAAGTCTTCCGGGCGCCCACGCTGACCCTGTAGCCCTCGGCAAGCGCCGGAGGGATCCACCTCCTCCACGTCGTGCGAGAAGTGCGGAGTTCGATCTCTCGCGCTGAGCTCGGCGGCAGCGAGGAGGAGGAGGAGGAGTAAGAGCTTTCCTCGCACCGTGCTTGTCCTTCTCTCAATCTTTATTATTGCTTGTCTTGATCTAATCTGCTTTTCTCCAAACTTCTGTCTCGTGCCGAGGACTTTGGCGGAGAGAAGGTGAAGAGGCCAAAAGTCCCGTGGTCAGACATCAAAAGGCGATCCTGCCGTGATAGCGAAGATACATCTGAGACCACTTTGTGGACCCAATCCTTCTCTCTTAATGGCAGCCCCAGCACAACCCTCGGCGTGAGTGTCTTGATTCATCCTTAAATCACGGGGGTGCAAGGTCGTTCTTCCTCAGCCAACATCTTGATCGTTGGCCCTTTTATATCTTGAGGAGAAGAAACGCAGGCCCACGGAGAGCAGCGGAGTTCAAGCGAGAGGTGTCGGCCTCCACCTCGCCACCGAGGCCGACTCCCGGCGTGGGAGCCCGTCTCCGACAAGAGAGGACCCCGCCGACAAAGGCGAGACAGCGACCCCGGTGATGGAACCCGTGTTCATGAGTCAGGCGCAGGTGAGCTTCCTCGTCGGGGTTTTCCTTGGAACTGCTGATCTCTCTTTTTTTTCTTACGGTTGTTGATTATCTCTTTTTCTTCCTGCCTTGAGATATTCCCCTTAGGGACCCGATGGAGCCGAGGCCGCCGTTGAGGGGCCGTGCGTGGCAACAGCAGCCTTGCTGCCACCCGAAAGGGCGGTCGCGGAGGTCCAGAGCGGCGCCAGACGCGGCGAGCTGAGGTGGGGGTCCATGATCCTGAAGCCCGGCCGGAGGCCGAGGCACAAGGTCACCGATGCCGACCCGCGATCCCTCCTTTCTTGCACGTTGCAGAGCTCAAGGGGCCAACCCAGCCTCTGAAGGCCAGCGGGTGTGTATCAAGCTCCCTGGGCGCCGAGCTCCAGGCGCCCGATTGAAGGAGAGAATTTGATGGGGAGGTTACTCGCCTCTGCTTTGGGCTGGCGGTGAGTCGATAAATGGCAGCAGCGGCATGAGTCGGAGGAGGAGGTTACTCCGGGAAGCTGGTGTCACTCTACCGCCCGGCAAAGCGAAACTTCGTGTCGGGAAGCGCTTCGTCGCGCGGTGAGGAGCTGACATAGAAAGCGGAAAAGAGCTCAAAACATAACCGAGGAGGCCCTCCGATCCATCGCCGAGGAGAGGCGCCTTCGATGAAGCGAAAAGCCTCGTGCAGGAAGGCGAAGCGAAGCGCGAAGTTGCCGCCGAGCCCAGCAAAGCGGGACGGTGAGCTGATACGGAAGCGTACTTGGATAGCCATGATGAGAGCTCGCCCGACGGGAAGCAGTCACTTGGCGGCTGAAGAAGCGATGATCTTGCTTGCTGCGAACCGCCAAAGAAAGAGCTGGAGAGAAAGTAGCGAGCTGGGCGGACTGGCGATGAGGAAAAGCGAGGGCTTACCGCACTCCAGCGTCACCGCGGGAAGGGCAGCAGGCCCGCAGCGATCTGCAAGCCCAACTCTCGAGAAGATCAAGAGCTGGGCGCCGCCAAAGCAGGAAGATACCACGAGGAAGGACCTCAAGGACCATGAGGAGCTACTAACGAGGCGCCGCGAAGCCAGAACACCCTCAAAACCCACGGTGGGAGCTGGGGCGGAAGGCCTGCGTCAACATTGCGGCTGGTTGATGAGGAGTTGGCGGAGCTGGATTTGTGAGGCTTGGTATTCCGCGAAGCGAGCGTCAACCCAGCGCCAAGCTCACGCTTTTCTTCAAGGATGTGGTGGCGGTCTTTGCGGCAGCTCGGGAAAGGATCGAAGCAGTTGGCCGCTGAGTCGCGCGCCCGTCTATGCGGAGTCCTAGAAAGTGTTGGTGAAGGTCCTCTTCCGCATAACGGACGTCGACCTCTCCGCGTCACCCAAAAGCTGCGGTGGGTGCTGATGTCGAGGCCTCGGGGCCATCGTCGCACCCGCCGTGGATAAAGTGAGCGAGGTTAAGAGGCTCGATGGCGGAGCCTGGATTAATTTGCTCCTCCTCTCCCCTTTCCTTCTGCTGCCATTTTAATTATGAGAACAATTTCAGTTAGTGCCATAATAAGTCATTCTTGTAATATAACTTAATTATAGGTCTTTACTAGCGCTATCCCCTTTATTTTGTTCGCGTCCTTTGTATGCTTTTACCCTGCGTTTTGAGGGCCTTGCGAACAAGCACACACTTCTTTGAGTCTTGAGCGTCGGACAGCCAGCTGGCGTGCGCTGCCTCCGGCAAGGGATCTTATGGGGGCTAGTTGCAACTCACCCGTATTGTCGGCGGGCTCGAAAACAACGTGAAGGCGCAACTTAGCATGATCGATTCCTCCGGCGCTGCAGGTTTGCCATACAAAGCCGCGAGCGTTCAAGGGCTATAGCGGAAAAAAAATTAAATTTGGCGGGCCCAAACTTTAGCTACTTAGCTTTTACTGTCTTGGCGTCCGGCAAGGCTAATTAAGCACATTCCATACTTCTACCTTCCCCGGTGAACTTGCGGGCGGAGGAATCTTACATCTATGAGAAGAAAGAAGAAAATAATCGTATGGAACCTTAAGATGCGCTATTGCTTACGGGGTGGTGTGCTGCCGAGGCGTCGGTATAGATGCAAAAGGAAGATAATGCATTAAATTTGGCGAGATGTATGCGAAACACATGAACTTTATTTATGCTGCGGGAGCTGCGCCCGGCTTTGTACAAAGGGTTGCATGCGACGGCGGCAATGCTTGTACACAAAAGAAAGTGGTTGCGATGCAGATCCGACAATCGCGCCTCATGGGTAAAACTTGCGAAGATGTTCTATGTTCGAGTTGCTCACTGGAACCCCATCTTCGATCTCAAAGCGGACAGCGCGGGCCTAGTATTTCGTTTCACCCGATAAAGACCTTCCCGCTTGACGTCAACTTGTTTGAATTCTTGGCGGATTGAACCCGCGAAGAACAAAAGTCGCCTTCCTCAAAGCTCTGGCGTTAACTGCGGCTATGATAGCGGCGCAAAACTTCTTGTGTGAGCAGCTCGCCTGGCTGACCTAAGAGCGATTCTCCTCGAGGAGCAGCGTCGTCTTGTCGTAGCTGCTCTTGCTCAAGCTCATCATAGCGAGCACTTTCGTGGTGATCCGTATCTGAGTTCCGTGGGAGAGCTCTTACGCTCCGTGAGGCGAGAGCAAAGGGTGTCGGCGGTGGCTTGATTTGGCGTCGTCCTAATCGACCAAGAACCACGGCGGCTGCTCAATCAATTTCTTCGCACTTGTGCAGCCTCTCGAAAGTTCACGGTCTTGAGCCCGCGCAGCACTTGGCGTTCGCCCTCTCCGCTTGACCGTTGCTTCTCGGGTGAGCAGACGGAAGCAAAGCAAATCTTGGTGCCAAGATCTTGGGCGTCTTGCATGAAGGTGTGGCTCGTGAATTGGTGTATGCGTTATGGGTGATGATCCTGTTTGGGATTCGAAGCAGCAAACAATTGACTGAAAGAACTTATTGCTTGGCTGTGATGTCACCTTCCTCACTTGGTTCCACTTCGAGGCCACTTTGTGAACTTGTCGATTACAGCGTACAAGTACTCAAAGCCCCGACAACTTCGGGGAAAAGGGCTGAAATGTATGAGCCCGGACGAAAATGGCGAGGATAAAGGGATTGTTTGGAGAGCTTGAGCTGGTTGGTGAATCTGTTTGGAGTGGGCGGCATGCTTCACACTTGGTTACTTGTGCGGTTGCATCTGGGAGGGCTGTCGGCGGAAAAGCCTTGCGGAGAACCTTGCGGCAAGTGCTCTTGCGCCAATGTGGTGACCACATATGCCTCCGTGTACCTCTCGCCAACAGCTGCTGTCCATCTTCCGGAAATGCACTTTAATTTCACTCCGTTAAATCTTCTTACATCTGATACATCATCGACAAATTGGTACATACTCGATTGCGGGCTACTCTCTCTGCCTCTTCTTGTTCCTCGGGAAGTTCCTGTCACGAAGGAAATGGGCGATTTCTTGTGCCCATGCGGAGCACGAGGCTCGGCGACAAGGACTAAAAGCGCAAATGCTCTTCACAGAACATCCGCTTCTCGGCAAGAATGCAGGGATTACGCGGGCGTGATGCCCGGCAAGCATGTCGGGACCTGACTTGTCGGGGCGTCTGCTTCAATGAAACAAACCTTAGGGCTTGCGGGCGGTGCTCTTCAGACAATATCTGTGTTGATCACGGGGACCTTGTTGGCGGCGGCTCCGGGAAGATGTCTTGGGAAAGTAGTCGCCGATGACCAACTTTCTCTTTTGCTTAGTCCTGTTGATGGTGTTACGGACGGGTGGGTCAGCTTGAGCACAAAAGTACACAGGTTCCACAGTAACTTGAGTGCAGCACACTTTGACGAGCCATCCAGCGATGTCATTACGAGCTCTTGGAACATGTTCCATTTGTAGGCCGTCGAAATGCTCTTCTAACTTCCTCACTTCATCGATGTATGCTTCCATCAATGGACTACGATAATCTTTGTTAACTTGACGGACGACAAGCTGAGTCACCCACGATAATAAGCTTCTTGATCCCAAGCTTCTGCTGCTATCTGAGTCGGCAAGCAAGCCTTCATACTCTGCTGATATTGTTTGTTGCTTGCTCCTTGGGGAAGTGCATTTGGACCACGTGCTTGAGGTATTCTCCGGTGGAGTGCGACGAGTAATCTGCTTACTTTTGGCGCCTTGCTGCGAAGAGCACCATCAAAGTACATGATCCATTCTTTCTTTGGCTTCCTTGGCAGGGGATGCTACGCCGGGGTTTTTCAAATCGGTGTTGGCGTCCATTCTGCTATGAATTTTGCGGTGCTTTCGGCTCTGAATAGTTGAAGTACTTTCAAACTTGAGGCCAAAAGCTTGACAATTCGGTGCCCTCTCAGCGATCCTGCCCGTTGCTTCCGGTTTGCAATATCCTCTTCAGCGAATCGAGTGGCTCTGTGATTTCATGTGCTTGAAAGTAATGCGCGCAGCTTCCTCGAGGCCATGGTAGGCAGAAAGCAACCGCACGGTACCTTGATCTAGCCCCTGCGAGGAGGCCGACAAAATAAAGGTAGGCGTATACCATCCTCTTACATTTTTCTTCCGGCATTGTCATGATCCATCCTTGCGGGCGAACTTGTCGGGGAAGCCCCACATGCGTCATTGGACTCGCTTGCCGTGGTTGTTGACTCATCATCGCCTCCCTCTCCGCAACCAGCCGAGTGCTAACCAGCTGATTGGTTGCCGCTAGATATCAGCACAACTTCTTTGTGGTTTAGGTCGACAAGTGTTGGAGTGGAAGATAGGTATTTCTTCAAGTCCTACGGTCGCGGCCTCCGCTTCGAGTCCATTTCATTGGACCCACCTTTTTCAAGATTTTGAAAAATGGCAGGGAACGCGCTCAGCGAGACTTAGAGATGAACCTCACGAGAGCAGCAACCTGACCGGCAAACTGCGCCGCGTCCTTGAATCGGTCGATTGCCTTGATCTGCTCAATTGCTTTGATCTTGTGGGATTGGCTTCAATCCCTCTACGAGATACAAAGAATCCGAAGCTTGCGGAAGGAACCCCAAACACACTTCTCGGAGTTCAACTTGAGGTTAATCTTGCAGCATTTGTGAAAGTCTCGTCAAGTCTTGGATCAAAGTCTCTTTGTCCTTGCTTTTGACCACTATGTCATCCATGTAAGCTTCCACATTTACGTGCGGTTGTGGCTCAAAGCGTGGTGACTACTCTCGCAAATGTTGAGCCAGCATTCTTTAGTCGAAAGGCATCCGTGCGAAGTAATGCGTGCCACATGGAGTAATGAATGCGGTCTTTTCTTCATCCTCTTCAGCCATGAAGACTTGATGATATCTGGTATGCATCAAGGAATGAAAGCGAGATCGCATCTGCCGTGGAGTCAACGATCTGGTCGATCTGCGGCAGCAAAATGGATCCTTGGGACAAGCTTTGTTAACATCGGTGAAGTCAATGCAAAGCCTCCACTTCCATTAAGCCTTCGCGTCGACCACTAGGTTGGCTAGCCCGTCGGATGGAGTACTCCACGGACCAGTCCTGCTACTTCCAATTTCACGATTTCTTACGCTATGAACTCTTGCCGCTCTACGCTTGCTTTCACGACTTTTTTGTTTGGACGGGCGTGCGTGAGGCGAGCAGCCGAGGGTGGTGCTCGATTACCTCCACAGGAGCGTCGGGGATGTCGGATGGTTGCCGCATAAACACATCAACGATTCGCCCGAGGAAAAGCAGCGGCGCTTTCCTATTTAGGGTCAAGTGTGCGCGATGGTGAAGAGTACCACCGGTGCGTCTTCCTTAGTAGCCACCTTCTTGGTCTCTGGTGAAGCTACCTTCGCCTTTTGCACTTGCGGTGGAGCTCGATGGCGCGTCCTCGGCAGCAGCGCTGGCGCTCCGGGGAGATCTTGCTTGCGGAGTGAGCACGAGCTGTCCTTGCGGACTTGGTCTTCTTCTTCCCGGGAGAGCGGTGACGGCAAGTGGCTCGCGCTCTGCGCAGCAGCTGCTTCCGGTATATCTTGTCGGCGTAGATGAGTGCATCCTTCTTGTCGCCTTGGATAGAAATGGCGCTCATCGGGCCAGGCATCTTGAGCACATTGTATGCGTGGTGAGAGCCGCCATGAACTTGGCGAGTGCGGGTCGGCCGAGTATCCCATTGTAGGACAAGGGATATCAGCCACGTCGAATGTGACCCTCTCGATCTGAAGTTCAGCTTTCGCTGCGAGCGTCACGGCAATGTGATCTTCCCTTAGGTTGGCTCCTTCCCGGTTTATTCCTTGGAAGGTGCCGGTCTCTTCAAGCTTCATTGTCGAGGATCTGGAGCTTCTTGAGTGCTGCGGAGAAATCAAGTTCAGGCCGCCCGCCGTCAGCCCAACATCTTCGTGACCTTGAGGTTGCGGATCGTTGAGTGAGACCAACAGCGGACAAGCACCCGACGCCTGATCGATCGAGGTGATCCTCAAGCGTCGAGCGAGGCGTCTTTGGACCACTTAGGCTGCGGCGCCTCGACCGAGCAGCTCCAGCTGCATTCACTTCGCACCTTTGTTTGAGTTGGCGGTGGGAGGTGTGCGAGGAAGCGCGCCGTCGACGCCTAATCTCTCTGTTGCCTTCTAAAATTCTTGATCCTCGGTCTCATCTTCCTCCATCTCATCATCTTCATCTTCCTCCTCGTCCTTATCGCGGCGGGAGGCTGTCTCCTTGCAGCGGCTTGGCGCTGCCGCAGTTCCCTCCTCGGGCGGGAAGCTTCTTGCGGATCCTCCGCCACCTCCTGGGCTCTCTCCTTGCTCATGGCGCTCGTACTCAGCTTTACGCAGCTCCGCCATCTGCTCTACTTTTTGCAGGTTTGGAGGTGTGGCCTTTAGTGCGGTGGATCTTGCAATAGCGCTTCTTGGGCAAATCACCTTGTCGTGACCGCTACCTTCTCCCGCCTTGGTCGTCGGTCTTGGATTTGTCGAACCGCCTCCGTTGCGGAATGCTAAACAGCTAGCACATCCTTAGCTTTCCTCTTCCTATTGTTCCGCCTCCGGTTCCTTCTTGCTTGGCGGCGTCCTCGTTGTCGAGATCATACGCTCCGGCAACCTCTCCGGGGTTTTCCTCCCTCTTCAGCCCGTGCACACTTGTCGGCGAGGCGTGAGGCTTCGCTAACATCTCTGATTTTTATCATTGCCATCTCCTCCCTCATCCTGCTTGATTCGCTGCGTTCGATAAGCAGCGGCGATAACCGCGGCAGGGTGAGCGTCCGGAATATTACGCTGCACTGGCTGAATATTTGTATACTTTTGCGAGGCTCCCCTCCATACGGGCGAGCAAGTGGAGTCACTTTCGGCCATGAGGCTTGTGGCGCTGTGAAAGCGCCAAACAAGCTGATGACCGCAGTCGCCCATGAAGAGATGGAGCCGTCCGGCAAGTGCATGAGCCAAGATCGGCGTTGGGCTTGAGTACCCGGCGAGGAAGTAGTTGGCGAGAATCTCTCGTCGCGCCCTCCGGCAGCCTGTACGCGATGGTGTAGATCTTTGGGAACTCCGACGGGTGTATCCTGCCATCGTACTTCTCGGGAACATCTGGCAGTTTTTAGTTTTGGGCCCTTTGGACTTGCGCTGCTCGCGGGTGAACGCAGAGCCACCTGCCGCGCTCGGCTTAAGTCGCCTGGTTCTCCGGATCGTCTTGGCGTCGGCAATGAGCGGCCGCGCTGGTGGTTAAGCGTCGCGCTTCTCTCGGCGCTTCGTCTGATCTGGCGTCTTTGTGTTGCCGTTCTTGGAAACGTGCTGATCAGCGAGTTCCTTGGTCGATGTGTAGTGATCGGCATCAAGGTTGGTCAGCGGTGGCGATCTTAACTTGTAAATTTCAGGCGCCACGAGCAGTACCCCAGCGGTCTCCTGTCGGCGCCGTCTGCGCGAAGCGTCTTGTCGGGCCCTCGGCGCGTTCGATCGCGGGGCTTATGCGCCATTAAGCGGCGGCAGCTGTGTATGGCCATCCTCGATCGTCGATCTTATGTGGCGCTGGAGAAGTCTAAGCAGGTAGGCTCGGCTCAGACCCTTCCTCTGCGATCTTGGGCAGCGATGGTGATGAAGCGGCCTTGAGGCGAGGCGTGCTCGGACTCTAATCCGGGTTGGGAGAACAACACCCCGCCAGCGACCGTACTTCACTCGCCCGGCATGCGGTCGTGCATCGCTGACATGGCGATCCTGCGACCCATCGGCAGCCTTGCTCCAGCGCAAGCATGGTGCTTGGAGCACCGGGCGTTATTGACCTTGAACCTCTTGGGAAGAAGCGGCGTCGTGCCGTCCGTGGCGGCTTGCGAAGGCTTGTTCACGGATCTGGTGATGACCACGAGACCCACGGCGGCACCCGCTGCCCGCCGACGTCCACCTCACCGCTTGCTTGCTCCGGCGGTGGCGGTAGAATGATGTGAGCCGGGCGGCCACCTCCGAAGAGCTTCTTCTTCGGTGGCATGTTGTGATAGCGCTGATGTAGTGCGGCGTGGGGCGGATCGGTGCTCCGCGACCTCGGCGCCCCCTACAGCGCGCCAAAGATGTCGGGGCTCGCTGGCGCCTCCGAGCACCTATGGGGCACTTGGGGCCCCTTCTTGTTCGGCAGGGCGAGGGCAGCCTTGAGCAGATCGAGGTCGGCGCAGCGGGGAGAGCGGGCAATCTTTACCCAGCCGGGGCTCTCGGAGATAACACCCCTCTGCTGCTTTGTGTTGTTATTTGATCTAGCTCGGCGTGCGAGCAAAGAAGGGGCTGTGGGTGTCGAAAATGGACCGAACCCCTCTCGTGCTTGGGCCTCCCTTTTATAGTCGAAGGGGTACCCACGGTGGCGGCGTAGGAAGAGGTAGTAAAGCGTAAAAGCGCAGGTTGGTACAGCGATTGCACTGCGCAGTGCCCTACCTAACTCGTGACGGCGGGGACAAGGGCATTAAATGCCCGTCTGTATGCATCTCTTGATCTGATGAAGTGACCGTTAAGTGAGCCTCCGGGTGCCACGATGGCGCCTCTGTCGCTCCGTTTGCCACCTCGCTCTGCATGGTTCGTAGTATCTCGCCACGTGCTCTTGGGATGGCCTGGTGATGGCTGGCGTCACCGAGTCTTGCGCGGAGTGTGTGGCAGCCTTGCGCGACAAGTTATGCCTTGCTTGATCGATCCCTTCGTTGTGCCAGCAAGCTTGCGGCCCACTGGACTCTGCTGCGGGCGGCAGGCGCCTTGCAGCAAGTTCTGATGATGCCATGGATAGCCCTCGGCAAGCTCCTCTTGCGGGGGCCTTCATGTTCTAGGCTGGTACTTTGTTCTTGAATGGCGGTGATAAGGAGTGGTGGGGAGCCTTGCGGACGTCGGCGAGCCTTGCAGCTTGGATCTCTGACTGCCCATGCACAAGTTCGAGGTACTAAGGTGCCCCCTACTTTAGTACACCGACAATGTCATACTTTGGTTGGCGGTATTGTTGGATGAAGCGGCCGGACCGACATTCGCGTGCAGCTTCTGCGAGATTGGTTCTACCGCCGTGCTTTGCACACGGTGGCTAAGCGGGTGTCGGTTTCTCCAACTTTAGTGCTGAACCAGTGTGGCTCGCCCGGTCCTTGCGAAGGTTAAAACAACACCACCTTGACAAACTATCGTTGTGGTTTTGATGCGTAGGTGAGATTGGTTCTTGCTTAAGCCCATAGCAGCCACGTAAAATTTGCAACAACAAAGTAGAGGGCGTCTAACTTGTTTTTGCAGAGGCATGTTGTGATGTGATATAGTCAAGATGTGATGCTATATTTTATTGTATGAGATGATCATGTTTTGTAACCGAAGTTATCGGCAACTAGCGAGAGCCATATGGTTGTCGCTTTATTGTATGAAATGCAAGCGCCACGTAATTGCTTTACTTTATCACTAAGCGGTAGCGATAATCGTAGAAGCAATAGATGGCGTACGACAACGATGCTCCGATGGAGATAAAGGTGTCGGCGCCGGTGGCGATGGTGATCACGGACTGATTGCGGATATGGAGATCACAAGCACAAGATGATGATGGCCATATCATATCACTTATATTGATTGCATGTGATGTTTATCCTTTATGCATCTTATCTTGCTTTGATTGGCGGTAGCATTTTAAGATGATCTCTCACTAAAATTATCAAGAAGTGTTCTCCCGAGTATGCACCGTTGCCAAAGTTAAATGCGTGCCGGACACCCGCGTGATGATCGGGTGTGATAAGCTCTACATCCATCTAGCGGGTGCAAGACAGTTTTGCATCATGCGGAATACTGGGTTAAACTTACGAGCCTAGCATATGCGAATATGGCCTCGGAACACGGAGACCGAAGGTCGGCGTGAATCATATAGTAGATATGATCAACATAGTGATGTTCACCATTGAAAACTACTCCATCTCACGTGATGATCGGTTATATGGTTTAGTTGATTTGGGTCACGTGATCACTTAGATGACTAGAGAGATGTACATCTAAGTGGGAGTTCTTAAGTAATATGATTAATTGAACTTAAATTTATCATGAACTTAGTCTGGTAGTATTTTGCAAATTATGTTGTAGATCAATAGCTCGCGTTATTGCTTTCATATGTTTATTTTGATATGTTCCTAGAAAACTGTGTTGAAAGATGTTAGTAACAATGATGCGGATTGGATCCGTGATCTGAGGTTTATCCTCATTCTTGCCTGGAAAAATTATGTCCTTAATGCACGCTAGGTAGCAGACATATTGCAAGAAGCGGATCTGAGACGTTATGAATGTTTGGCTAGCTCAATATGATGACTACTTGATAGTTTTGTGCACCATGCTTTATGGCTTAGAATCGGGACTTCAAAGGCGTTTTGAACGTCATGGACCATATGAGATGTTCGAGAGTTGAAGTTAATATTTCAACAAATACCGAGTTGAGAGATATGAAGTCTCCAACAAGTTCTAAAGCTAAAAGATGGAGAGAATCGCTCAACTAGTGAGCATGTGCTCAAATTATGCAGGTACTTCAATCACTTGAATCAAGTGGGAGTTAATCTTCGAGATAAGATAGTGATTGACGAAATTCTCTAGTCACCATCACTAAGTTACTAGAACTTCGTGATAAACTATAGTATGCAAGGGATGGCCAGCGATTCCCGAGCTCTTCGTGATGTTGAAATCGGCGAAGGTAGAAATCAGAAAAAGACCATCAAGTGTTGATGATTGACAAGACCACTAGTTTCAAGAAAAGGGCAAAGGAAAGAAAGGGAACTAGAAGTGGAAAGATAAGCAAGTTGTCACTCCTCTGAAGAAGCCCAAAGCTGGACCATAACTGAAAGCCGAGTGTTTACACTACAAAGGAAATGGTCCTTTGGGCGGAAATGCCACAGATATTTGATGGATAAGAAGGATGGCAAAGTGAACAAGGGTATATTTGATATACAAATTATTGATGTGTGCCTTACTAGTGTTTATAGTAGCCCCTAAGTATTTGATACTTGTTAGGTTGCTAAGATTAGTAACTTCGAAAGCAGGGATTCTGAGAATAACGAGAGACTAGTTGAAGGAAAGTGACGATGAGTGTTGGAAGTAGTTCCAAGATTGATATGATCATCATCGCACACTCCTATACTTTCGGGATTAGTGTTAAACCTAAATAAATGTTATTTGGTGTTTGCGTTGAGCATGAATATGATTTGATCATGTTTATTGCAATACGGTTATTCATTTAAAATCAAGAATAATTGTTGTTACATTTTACATGAATAAAACCTTCAATGGTCATACACCCAATGAAAATAGTTTGTTGGATCTCGATCGTAGTGATACACATATTCATAATATTGAGGCCAAAAGATGCAAAGTTAATAATGATAGTGCAACTTATTTGTGGCACTTTGCCGTTTGGGTCATATCGGTGTAAAGCACATGAAGAAACTCCATAAAGATGGATTTTCGGACTCACTTGTTATATGAATCATTTGATGCTTGCAAACCGTGCCTTTTGGGCAAGATGACTAAAACTTCGTTCTTGAAACAATGGAGCGAGCTACTGACTTATTGGAAATAATACATACGATGTATGCGAGACCAATGAGTATGAAGGCTCATGGCAAGTATCGTTATTTTCGACCTTCACAAGATGATTTGAGCGAGATATGGGTATATCTACTTGATGAAACATAAGTGCAGAAATAATTGAAAGGTTCAAAGAATTTTAGAGTGAAGTGGAAAATCATAGTAACAAGAAAATAAAGTTTACGCGATCTGATCGTGGAGAGGAATATTTGAGTTCTGAGTTTGGTCTTCAATTAAAACAATGTGGAATAGTTTCACAGCTCCGCCACACGGAACACCACAGCGTTATGGTGTGTCGAACATCGTAACCGCACTTTATTTGATATGGTGCGATCTATGATGTCTCTTATCGATTTACCACTATCATTTTGGGGTTATGCATTAGAGACAGACTGCATTCACGTTTAAATAGGGCACCATCTAAATCCGTTGAGGCGACACCATATGAACTATGGTTTAGCGATAAACCTAAGCTGTTGTTTCTTAAAGTTTGGGGCTGCGATGCTTATGTGAAAAAGTTTCATCTTGATAAGCTCGAACCCAAATCGGAGAAGTGTCTTCATAGAATACCCAAAGGAAATTGTTGGGTACACCTTCTATCACAGTTGAAGAGGCAAGATATTCTTTGCTAAAATGGATCCTTTCGGAGAAGGAGTTTCTCTCGAAAGAAGTGAGTGGGAGGAAAGTAGAACTTGATGAGGTAAGCGTACTGTTCCCTTATTGGAAAATAGTTCATCACGAAATCAGTTCGTGACAAATACACCAATTAGTGAGGAAGCTAATGATATTGATCATGAAACTTGAGATCAAGTTACTCTGAGAACCTCGTAGGTCTTCGAGTAAGATCCGCGCAGTGGTGTAGTAATCATGTTCGGAAATCATGTTACTAGACCATGATGAACCTCTCGAACTATGAGAGCGATGATGAGCCAGATTCATGAAATGGCTCAAGGCCATAAAATCGAGATATGATCCATGTATGAGAACAAAGTATGGACTTTGATTGACTTGCTCGATGATCGACAAGCCATGTTAAATAAATGAATCTTCAAGAGGAAGGCGGACGTGATAGTAGTATTACTATCTACCAAGCTCGACTTGTTGCGAAGGTTTTCAACAAGTTCAAGGTGTTGAATACGATGAGATTTTCTCACTCGTATCGATGCTTAAGTCTATGCGAATCATGTTAGCAATTGCCACATTTTATGAATCGGCAAATGGATGTCAAAACTGCATTCCTTAATGGATTTATTAAAGAAGAGTTGTATATGATGCAACCAGAAGGTTTTGTCAATCCTAAAGGTGCTAACAAAATGTGCAAGCTCGGCGATCCATCTATGGAATGGTGGTAGTATCTCGGAGTTAGAATATCTGTTTGATAAATGAATTAAAGCCTATAGTTTCCTCTGGACTTCGATGAAGCCTGTATTTACAAAGAGAAAGTGAGTGGGAGCTCACCCTTGACATTACGATTATTATATGTGAGTGACATATTGTTGATTGGAAATGATATAGAATTTTACAGATAACATGAAAAGATTACTTTAAGAAGTTCTTTAAAAGAAATACCTCGATAAAAGCTGCTTACATATTTAGCATCAAGATCTATAGAGACAGATCAAGGCGGCTTGATAAAGATTTTTCAATGAAGTACATACCTTGACAAGATTTTGAAGTAGTTCAAAATGGAGCAGATCAAAGAAAGAGTTCTTGCACATGTTGCAAGGTATGAAATTAAGTAAGGCTCAAATCCAATTGCAGCGAGAGAAAATAGAAAGAGAATGAAAAGTCATTCCCTATGCATCGAGTCATAGGTTCTATAAAAGTATGCCATGCTATGGACCAGACCTATTGTATACTACGCTTTTGGTTTGGCAAGGGGTACAATAGTGATCTAGAAATAGATCCTCGACATTGGTCGAAATTATCCTTAGTGGAATAAGGATATGTTTCTCAATTATGAAGAGTGACAAAGGTTAAATCAAGTAAAGGGTTACATCGATGCAAGTTTTAGCATTGATCCGAATGACTCTAAGTCTCAATCTGGATACATATTGAAAGTGAGGAGCAATTAGCTAGAGTAGCAAAATGCAGGAAACATTGTGAACATAGAATATTTGCACAAGGCATATAGCTCACGAATATAGACAGACCACGTTGACTAAGATTCTCACGAGCTGAAAACATGATCACACCTTAGTACTCTTTGGGTGTTAATCACATAGTGATGTGAACAAACCCTTTGGTGTTGATCACATGATGATGTGAACTATGGTATTAATCATATACATATATGAATATTGGTGTTAAATCACATGGCGATGTGAACTAGATTATTGACTCTAGTGCAATTGTTAGGCTGAAGGAAATATGCCCTAGAGGCAATAATAAAGTTATTATTTATTTCCCCATATCATGATAAATGTTTATTATTCATGCTAGAATTGTATTAACTTGAGTACATAATGCATGTGTGAATACATGGACAAACATAGTGTCACTAGTATGCCTCTACTTGACTAGCTCGTTTATCAAAGATGGTTGTGTTTCCTAGCCATGGACAAAGAGTTGTCATTTGATTAGAAGGATCACATCATTGGGTGAATGATGCTGATTGACTTGACCCATTCCGTTAACTTAGCACTTGATCGTTTAGTATGTTGCTATTGCTTTCTTCATGACCTATACATGTTCACTGTAACTATGAGATTATGCAACTCCCGTTTACGGAGGAACACTTTGAGTGCTACCAAGCGTCTATCATTGCGGGTGATTATAAAGGAATGCTACAGGTGTCTCGAAGGTACATATTGAGTTGGCGTATTTGAGATTAGGTTTTGTCCTCCGATTGTGGGAGGAGGTATCTCTGAGCCCTCTCGGTAATGCACATCTACCTAAGCCTTGCAAACATTGCAACTAATGAGTTAGGTATGAGATGATGCATTCTGAGCGAAGTAAAGAGACTTGCGATATGAGATTGAACTAGGTATTGGATACAAACAGATCAAATCTCAGGCGAGTAACTATACTGATGACAAAGGAACAACGTATGTTGATATCTTGATTTGACCGATAAAGATCTTAAGTAGAATATGCTTGAAGACCAATATGGGCATCCAGGTCCCGCTATTGGTTATTGACGAGGAATAGTTTTAGGTCATGATCTACATAGTTCTCGAACCAATAGAAAGATCCGCCGCAACAAGGTTTCGATGACAATTATATTATGAGTTTATGAGTTTTGATGTGCCGGAAGGTTCGGAGTCCGGATGAGATCGGGGACATGACGAGAATCTCAAAATGGTCGAGGCGTAAAGATCGATATATTGAACGACTATATTCGGAGTTGGAAGGTTCGAGTGATTGGGTTATTTTGAGATCTGGGAGAGTTACGAGGAATTCGCCGCAGGAGAAGTATTAGGCCTTAATGGGCCTGCAGGGAAAGAGGGCTGCCTAAGGGCAGGCAGCGCCCCTAAGGCCCTGTCGAGATGGACTAGGGAGGAGCGCACCCCCTCCTTCCTTCCTTCTCTCTTCCCCTTCCTTGTCTCCTACTCCTAATACAAGGAAGGACCCCTAGTTGGACTAGGAAAGGGAATCCTATAAACTGGGAGTAGGACTCCCCATAAGCGCGCCCTAGTAGAGGGCGGCCTCATCCTCCCTCCTCTCCTTTATATCTGAGGCGAGGGCACCCCATAGACACACAAGTTGATCATAGAGATCGTTCCTTGGCCTGTCACGTGCCCCTTCCACCATATTACACCTCGGTCATATTGTAGCGGAGCTTTAGTGAAGCCCTGCTGACAGTAGAACATCAAGATCGTCGTCACGCCCGTCGTCTTGTGGAACTTCCCTCGGCGCC
>JAHHZJ010000909.1:0-88663 GCA_021437245.1 Aegilops speltoides
TGGATGGAAAGTGGGAAACTTGGGGAGATGCTAGATCCACTCGAAACCAAGCAAATCCATGGATCAAAATCAACAAAACATCATCAAACCAACAAATCACAAAAATTTTGGGGCTATTTTTGGTGGGGATTTTCGGATTTAGGACGAAAACAACAAAATCAAGCTAGAAAACACGGGGTAGGGGCTCCAAAAACGTGATCAACGTGGCTCATGATACCATAATGATGTAGGGTGGAACCCTAATTCGTCGATCTTTCACGTTTGGAGGGGATCCTACGGAGGGAACACGAAGAACACGCGGAAGCACAAGGGGAAACACGGGGAAAACGAGAGGGATTCACTCAACCAACAAGGAATCGATCACACAAGTGCTAGATCACCACACACATAAGAGATCCACAAGATACAAAGTCAACAAAGGTAAGGATACAAAGGAACCGTTCATCTCCAAGAGGAGGCCTTGATGTTCTTCCCTAGAAGGGGTCTTGAATCCGCTTGGGGGATCTTCTCGAAGAGGTCGTGATCTCCAGGAGAAGTAACCAAGTGGATGAGCAAAGGCTCTCACACAAACATGAGCTAATCCAGTCTTGAAACTGTCTAGAAGAAGGTGGAGGGTATTTATAGTTTATGTCCACGAAGAGGTAAGTGGGAGGGGATACATGGGCCCTAGGCCCGCATTCTGTGTGAGCAGGCGGCGGTACCGTCCATCGGCGGTAGTCCGCTTAGCAATGTAGTACCGCTTGGGGTTCTTGATAGTACATGCGAGTGGAAAGCGGTAGTACCGCTTGGCGGGGAAGCGGTAGTACCGCTTGTGTTGAAGCGGTAGTAGATTTGCGGTAGTTCCGCCCCTCGGTGATAATGCCGCTTGAGGGAAAGCGATAATACCCATGAGCTCGTCTTGATAATACCGTAAGCTCGGGCGGTAGTACCGTGGTTAGCGTTCTTCTTCTTCTTCTTGGCGTCCATCTTCTCCCTCCGGTCCTTCTTGCTCCTAAGCTTCTTGAGGTACTGAGCATGCAAAGTGTATCCGTTTGAGGTAGTAACCATGTCTCGGGTAGGGGAAGTGGTAGTTCGGAAAGGAGGGATGTCACCTCGGTTTCGAGAGCTCTTGCACGTGCTCGAGTCATTGGTCCATTTGGCACTTGATGGGATGGAGATAGGTCCATGGGGATGACCATGGGATGCTCCGCATCACATTAGCTTTGATTTGCGCAAATCAGGAAATCTATCCTTACGCAAATGTAACCAAACAAGATCTCCAGGTGCAAACACAACATGTTTTCTACCCTTATCTCCAGCAAGTTTATATTTAGCATTCATACGCTCAATGTTTTCCTTAGTTAACTCATGCATTTTTAAAATCAATTCAGCACGTTCTTTAGCATCAAAATTAACCTTCTCCGAAGATGGAAGAGGCAACAAATCAATAGGTGCGAGGTAGGAAACCATACACAACTTCAAAAGGGCACATCTTAGTAGTAGAATGCAACGAACGATTATAAGCAAATTCAATATGAGGCAAGCATTCCTCCCACATTTTCTTATTTTTCTTTAGAACAGCCCTAAGCATAGTAGACAATGTTCTATTGACTACTTCAGTTTGTCCATCAGTTTGGGGGTGACAAGTAGTACTAAAAAGCAGTTTAGTCCCCAACTTAGCCCATAAACATCTCCAAAAGTGGCTAAGAAATTTAGTATCACGATCTGAAACAATAGTATTTGGCACACCATGCAAGCGAATAATTTCACGAAAGAACAAATCAGCAACATTGACAGCATCATCGCTTTTATGACATGGTATAAAGTGTGCCATTTTTGAGAATCTATCCACGACAACAAATATGCTATCCCTTCCCTTCTTTGTTCTAGGTAAACCTAAAACAAAGTCCATCGATATATCCTCCCAAGGAACACTAGAGTGCAGGCAAAGGCATATATAAACCATGAGGATTGAGTCGTGACTTAGCTTTTTGACATGTAGTGCAGCGAGCAATAAAACGCTCAACATCCGTCTCATCTTTGGCCAAAAGAAATGTGTAGCAAAATCGTCCTCCGTCTTCTTCACGCCAAAGTGTCCCATTAGTCCTCCTCCATCGCCTCCTGCAACAACAAAAGGCGAGCGGAGCTAGCTGGAATGCATAGCTTGTTAGCACGGAACACAAACCCATCATTAACGACAAACTTGTTCCATGTTCTTCCTTCTTTACAATTCCGCAATACATCTTTAAAATCAGCATCATGCACATATTGATCTTTGATGGTCTCCAAACCAAATATTTTGAAGTCAAGTTGTGAAAGCATAGTATAGCGACGAGACAATGCATCAGCAATAACATTTTCTTTACCCTTCTTGTGTTTAATGACATAAGGAAAGTCTCAATGAATTCAACCCATTTAGCATGTCTACGATTCAGTTTAGCTTGACTTTTAATATGTTTCAAAGATTCATGATCAGAATGTATAACAAATTCTTTGGGCCATAAATAATGTTGCCATGTTTCTAAAGTCGAACAAGAGCATATAATTCTTTATCATAAGTAGAATAATTCAGACTAGGCCCACTCAATTTTTGAGAAAAATGCATAACAGGTTTGCCATCTTGTAATAACACACCTCTAATCCAATTCCACTAGCATCACATTCAAGCTCAAAAGTCTTAGTAAAATCAGGAAGTTGGAGTAAAGGAGCATGTGTCAACTTATCTTTCAACACCGTGAAGGCTTCTTCCTGTGCGGTACCCCAAACAAAAGGCACATCCTTCTTTGTAAGCTCATTGAGAGGTGCAGCAATGGTGCTGAAATCTCTCACAAAGCGCCTATAGAAACCAGCGAGGCCAAGAAACTCCTCACTTGTGTGACCGTTTTGGGCTGCGGCCAACTCTCAATAGCTTCAATCTTGGCTTTATCAACTTCAATTCCTGTGGAGTAACAACATAGCCAAGAAAAGATACTAAATCGGTGCAAAGGTGCACTTCCCAAGGTTACCAAACAAGCGTGCATCACGTAGAGCATTAAAAACAACACGTAAATGTTCCAAATGTTCTTCCAAAGATTTGCTATAAATCAGTATATCATCAAAATAAACTACCACAAATCGTCCAATGAAAGCACGTAAAACTTAGTTCATTAATCTCATGAAAGTACTAGGTGCATTAGTTAACCCAAAAGGCATGACTAACCACTCATATAATCCAAACTTAGTTTTAAATGCTGTTTTCCATTCATCTCCCAATTTCATACGAATTTGATGGTATCCACTCATAAATCAACTTTGGAGAATATTGTAGAGCCACTCAATTCATCAAGCATATCATCTAGCCTAGGAATAGGGTGGCGATAACGAATAGTAATATTATTGATGCCTCTACAATCAACACACATCGTGACGTACCATCCTTTTTCGGCACTAGAATAATAGGAACAGCACAAGGACTAAGGGATTCGCGTATATAACCTTTGTCGAGCAGCTCCTGTACTTGACGCATAATCTCCTTCGTCTCCTCTGGATTGGTGCGGTATGGTGCACGGTTGGGTAATGATGCACGGGAATTAAGTCAATTTGATGCTCAATCCCTCGAATAGGTGGTAATCCGGTGGCACGTCTTGTGGAAAGAGCGTCGTGAACTCTGCAAAATGTTAGTGACAGCGGGGGCAAAGAAGGAAAACACGTCCTCGAATGAAAATAATGCCTCTTTGCACACAAAAGCATAGCAAATAGATTTGCCAAAATCTAGCTCATCAATATCAGATTTGGTGGCAAGTAAACATGCACTTTTCAATTTAATTTGGAAGCAACATAGATGGTTTATTATTAGTCTTCATGTGTTGCTCAAATTCTTTTGCCACAATCTGATTTTCACTCTTATTTTTCTCCTGTTTTGCTTTATTAGCTCTATTAATATCATCTTTCAAAATGGACTCAGAGTCATAGGAAGCAAAGTAATATTTTTATCCTTATGAACAAGAGTATCTTGATTGTTTCTACCATGGTGTCTGAATTTTTATCAAATTGCCATGGTCTACCAAGTAACAAGGAACATGCTTGCATAGGTACCACATCACAATCAACATAATCAGCATATGTAGAGATACTAAAATGCACACGAACGAGTCGTGTTACCTTCACCTTGCCGCTGTTGTTGAACCATTGGATGTAGTAAGGATGTGGATGTGGTCTTGTGGTGAGAGATAGCTTCTCCACCATCTCCATGCTAGCCAAGTTGTTGCAGCTCCCTCCATCTATGATGGCCTTGAATAGAACGTTCCTTCACAACTCCTTTGTATGGAACAAATTATGCCTCTGATTTTGCTCAGCTTGTGTAACCTGCACACTCAAAACACGTTGAGCAACTAAACATTCATACTGTCGGCATCTTCAGCAGCCATGTATTGTGTCTCATGATCAGAATCATCTCCACCGTGTTCCTCATGTGTAATAAGAGCCAAAGTCTCCTCATCATAGTCACTAGCGGACTCATACCCACCATCCTCGGTAGCAATCATCACACGCTGAGATTTGCATTCTTCATAAAATGTCCTCTTCCCTTACAACGACGACAAATAATATCACTTGTGTGCCTGTTGGCGCCATGGAAGAAGAGCTCTGTGCAGGCCCAGCAGGTGTGCTCTTGGCGAGATAGTGGTGGTTGTGCACCTTTCTTGTATCACGGTTGGAGGTGGCACCTAAAGGAGGTGATGGTGCGGTGGAAGTAGATGATGCACGTGGTGTCCATGATGAAGGTCGACTGCGAGAAAAGTTAGTGCGGCGCCAATGCACGTCGATCCTGCACTTCACGTTCAGCTTTACAAGCAAGATGGAATAAGCGAGTGATATTATTATAATCCTTATAGTCTAGAATGGTCTGAATCTCTCTATTTAATCCACCCGAAAAGCGTGCAAGCATAGCTTCATTCTCCTCAACAATACCACATCTAATCAAGCCGGTTTGTAATTCACGATAATATTCTTCTCAGAAATTTTTCCTTGTCTTAAGCGCTGCAATTTTTGAAGTAATTCACGTTGATAATATGGTGGAACCCAACGATACGCATAGCAGTTTTCAAAGCAGCCCAAGTAGCTGGAGCAGGATATAATCTACAATGTTGAGACCACCAAACACATGCAAAGCTAGTGAAAGCACAAACAGCAGCGAGGAACACGTCTCTCCTCGGGATATTGTAAACATGTAAATCGTTGTTCAGTTTCTAACTCCCAAGTAAGATATATATCGGGAACATATCTACCCTCAAATGGTGGAATATTCAATTTCAGTTTAGGGAGATGGTCATGATCTCGTACTGAGGGGAGCCCTAGCATTGCCATTATTTGCATGTGGGCGACCTGGTGGTTGTGGTGCTGGTGGTTGCACGTAGTTACGATGTTGATCAACCTCATCCTCATAATCTCCCATATAATCATCCTCGTCGGTACTGCAGCAGCAGCGATGGCGAGCCAAAGAAGCACCAACAGCGATGGCAGCGGCACCAGAATTTTGTCTGTCTCAATAGGAACCGCTGAGCTCGTCCATCTTGATTCGGAAGGGGCGTAGTTGTTGTCGTTGCAGAGGTGCGATAGGTGCAGCCGGCGGTGGTTGTGGAAAGCAGCGAGCAATTCATCAAACTTGCTATCAAGCTTTGTTTCAAGCGTCTTCTCAATGCCATCTATCTTCTCCATGGCCTCGTCAAATCTGTTTACCACATCTTGCACTGTCCACTCATCATTTGCTGAAATTTATCATGTAGCTGTTTGTTAGTCATGTTCTCCCGGTCAGTCTCGTCGGATTGTGATCCTGCCATGGTTAGCAGCAATAGAAACACACAAGAATATGATCCTCTGGACTACTAACAAGAGGTGGTGGTGGGTGTCACAAATCCGTCAAGCAAATCTCAAATTCTTACAGTTCTTACCTAGCAGCGGCGGTGATCGGCAACCGTTGTAATCAAAACTCTCAAAAGCTTGGATAGAGCGATTGCGGGGAGAGTCAAGCATACGGCGTAGATGTATGTGGAGCTGGGAAGGCTTATAATATGGTAGCAAAAGGGTGACAATAATCAAATCGAGATGCAAAGTTGAATAAGCGCTCAACAGCGGTCTTGTCTTTGGTCCTAGGCTAGACCGTGCTAGAGACGCGAGCCTAGAACACTAACAAAATCACGCGCTGCTGCGTAATCAAAGGAAAAGCACACTCTGAATTTTTTTTCGCTCTTTTTTTTTTTTTTTTGCGCTGTTTTTTTTTGCTGCTTTTTTTTTTTTTTTGCGAAAAATCACTATAATGGCGAGTGTCTCAAAACTCTTCCTGGTCAAATGACGGGATGGGCACGAAATTTTTCGACCAAATTTTTTTTTTTTATTGCCGGACCCAAAAGCTGAAGCGGGTCAAAAAACTTTCTATAACGGTTGGCTCAATACGCTTAGAAACACCTAAAATAGGATAGCCAGAAATTTTTTTTATCCCGTGCGTTTTGGAAAATTTTGGGCCTAAGCGGAGGTGGTTTCGGACTTTTTTTTTGAAACCAACCTCTTCTCTGAATGACAAAAGATTGCTGGAATCGAAACCTACTCGGACAAGGAAACACGAATCGAATTTAGATGGATCCGAAACAAATCGAATCGCAAGGAACTTCGGATTGGTGGTGGATATATGGTGGTGGTATATGGCAGCGGTGGTGGTATATGGCGTGGCGGTGGTATATGGATCTGGATTGAGCGGTGGCGGATAAGCGGTGGTGGTAGATGGCGGGGATGATGATGATGGCGGCGGCGTGACAACTTATGACCGAACTCGAAACTCTAAAGACTAGACTCTAAGACCAGCAACTAGACACGGCGATGCAACCGCAAATTCAACAACGCAAATCTGAAAAAGATTATGCAAAGGCTCAGATTGGTTCGGATATGATGACCTAACCCTAATTTTTTTGGCTTTTTCGTGGACTGTAGGTATGAAGAACAGACTCGATCTAAACTACGAAAAACTGTAAAATCTCACCGAGCAACACGGAAATCTGATACCACTTGATAGAGGCAGAGGTGTCCGTCTTCGATGAGATGGTGGATTTCGCTTTGGTGGAAGTCGACTTTGACGATCCGACTACGAGCGTCTGCGAGGGCGTCGCGCCTTAGCAATCGCTAAACCAACTCCGAGAGGTTATTGACCACGCCGAACACGATCAACGACCACGAGGGTCTATTTCCTGCGAGCAAGCGAAGAACAAGCAAGAAACTGAGATTGCAATCTGGATATTGCGAATAGAAGATGAAAGCTTTATTGATCAAGGTGGGGTTCTGTGGCGCCTTTATGCAGTCGTTGAACACAAGCGAAGTCTGTGAAGTTGCAGCTATGGCGAACTTTTGATCTAAACAAAACCCAAGTCTAAGCGGTGCCCTAAGGGCTGTATATATGGAGGAAGAGGGGTGAATTTCGTGGCCCTTGGTGGAGGGTCGAAACTAACCCTATCTCTTGTTTCCCCACATACGGACTCTAAAAATAGCCTATACTAATGTATTTCGAAATTACATGGGCTGGCCCAATAATAAGGTGACGAAGCACCTAGAATAGCCTATGGGCGAATATTATGAAGTGGCATCTTGTATATTTCGTCCAAGGCTTCATGCACTCATTATCGTGGCTTCAAAGTCCTGAAATCATCACTTGTAACTCCATTCTTGTCCCCCTTGCATGCCATCATCTCCATCTGGTTCTTGCTCCAATGTTCATCCTTCTCCAAGCTAGGCCCTACATTTGTAAGCAAAACAAATGTATCCAATTTAAGCAGCGTCATATTCTCATGAACATTAGAATCATTACCAAGAAGCGAAAGTACAGTAATTTAGTTGGCGTGTCTGAGCTCTAGTAATTGGTCCAATATGTATAGCAGCGAGGGGCTGTGGGTGTAACAATGGTATTGATGTCCTCATCATCGAGAGAGATGCACCCACCAGAGTCGAGTGCACGTCTCGGTCCGGAGTGTTTTAGCGAGGGCTATCGAGAGCAGATGATCCCCCAATTTCAGATTGGCAGCAAGGAGTCGACAAGTTCCTTTGGGAATCTAAGCACTGAAACTTGGCTCGAGGATTACCGAGTGGCTGTTCAGATTGGTGGTGGGAATGATGAGGTGGCCATGAAACATTTGCCCCTCATGTTGGAAGGTTCAGCGAGCATGGCTGAGTCAATTACCCTCAAAGCGATATATATACTTGGGAGGATTTGTCCCAGTGTTCGTCGGGACTTTTGAAGGGACTTGCAAGCGACCGGCTGGTTTGTGAGCTGCAAGTTTGTGTGCGAAGACCAACGAAACTCTCCGGAAGTACATTCAGAGGTGGATTACCTTACACAATCTTGTGGAAAATGTGTCGACCATCAGCGGTTTAGCCTTCAAGGACGGCGTCAAAAGCAGAGAATTGAGTCTGAAGTTGGTCGAACCGGGGACATGACCACGAGTCGAATGATGGAGATTGCTAGCAAATATGCCAGCGGCGAAGAAGAAGACCGACTCAAGTGGCAAGTACAAGCCGAGCCGATCGGAGAAGGGCAATTCAAGTCGAGCGTAAACGCAAAGCCGAGCCAGCAGCTCTGGAGAGGCCACAGCCGTCACTCGAGGGGAAGTTCAAGGGAAACCTAAAGGATCACGGAATCCAAAGAAAGTGAAAGATAAGGAAGGAAATGGCGTGATGGATATGCCATGCCATATTCACACGAAGAAAGATGAAAGGGCAACATTATTTACCCGAAGCACACCACACGCCCGATGTCGACTCTGATCCGGCGAAGCCAGGGCAAAGCAGTCTAAGGACAAGGAGAAGGAGCCGGACAAGACCGGAGATAAAGAGGGCGGTGAGGAAGAATACCGCATGTCAATTCCACTCGATGATCTTGGCGGATGTGGAGAGTAAAAGTCGATTGAAAGTCATCAATCGAGAGGTGAATATGGTTGCCCAGTTAAGCCAAGTTATGTGAAGTGGTCCCGGACACCCATCACATTCGACCAATCTGATCACCCGACTCACATTGCCACCCCTGGCGGGCGTTAGTGGTCGATCCAATTGTCGAAGGCACTCGGTGACAAAAGTGCTTATGGATGGTGGCGATGGGCTGAATTTGTTATATGCGGATACATTGAAAGGGATGGGCATTCCGATGTCGATTGAGTGCCGACAATATGAGTTTCCACGGAGTCATACCGGGGAAGAAGGCCAACTCACTCGGCCAAATAGCCACGGGCGTGGTTTTGGTGATTCCAAGCACTTCCGCAAAGAAAAGCTAACCTTTGAGGTTGTGGATTTTGAGTGCATACCACGCCATTTTGGGGAGGCTCGCCTCACGCGATTCATTCATGGCTCGACCATGCTCGTGTACCTCAAACTGAAAATGCGGGACCCAAGGGGTGATCAACATCACCGCGATCGGAAAAAGCGGAAGAATGCTTTGAAGGGTTGAAGATTGCCGACTCTCAAGTGACAGCGGTCGAATTGAAGAGTATATGCAAAAGCAGCGGATCCGAGTGATTTGCTAAAGTCTAAGAGGCCAGCCACAGAATCGCATTCAAGTCGTGCGGTGAGGCGAAGCCGTCCATATTCATCCGTGACCCGATGCAGCTCCGATTCACATATCCAAAACACTCGACTCGAAATAGGAAGAAGCGCTCATCCGGTTCCTCCGTGAGGCGGGACATTTTGCATGGAAGCCGGTGACATGCGGTGTTCGAGGCGGCTGAGCATCGCCTCTGAGTCGACAAGACAGCGAAACCGGTGAAAGAGCATCTTGGCGGTCCGCCGTCCGAGAGAGAAAGGCTATTGGTGAAGAAGTGGCTCATTGTTGACAGCAGGATTCATCAGAGATTTACCACTCCAGTGGCTCGCCAATGTTGTCATGGTCCCCAAGAAGGATAACTCACTCCGCATGTGCATTGATTTTAAGCACATTAATCGGGCCTGCCGAAGGATCATTCCCTCCCCGCATCGATCAAATTGTCGACTCGGCGGCAATGAGGTGTGAGAGGTTGTCTTTTCTAGATCGTATTCGGGTATCATCGGATCCGTCTGTATGGACCCGACGAAATAAAACAGCTTTCATCACTCCATTCGGTGCTTACGCTATATCACCATGCCATTCGGCCTCAAAACGCGGAGCCACATTTATGCGAATGATTGAAGTGTCTTCTCCTCAAATCGGTCGGAATGTGGAAGCGTATATGGATGATATCGTCGTTAAAGTCGCGAAAAGGTTCCGACCTGCTCGCTGACCTCGCCGAAACATTTGCCAACCTCCGAAGATGCGATATCAAGCTCAATCCGTCAAAGTGCACATTCGGAGTTCTGGTGGAAAATTACTCGGTTTTCGTTTCGAGCGAGGAATCGGCGCTAACCGCAGAAGATCGGCACTATTCTCGAATGAAACGCCCGTGCGAGTGCGGCGTCGAGCTTCTTGGATGCTTGGCGCTTTAAGTCGATTCATCTCACGACTCGGTGAAAAGGCGTTACCTCTTTACCGGTCGATGAAGAAGGCGACAAGTTCGAGTGGACTCCGGAAGCTGATGCGGCGTTCTTGAGCTAAAAGCTCGCTCTCCACCAGCCGGTGCTTGCTGCCCCAATCAGCAAAGAGCCTCTGTTGCTTTATATTGCAGCCTTTGGACAAGTTGTGGATTCTGTGCTTACGGTCGGCGGGAAGAGGAAGGAAAGGCCTTCAAGTTCAACGCCGGTGTATTATTTGTCGAAGTTTTGACTCCATCAAGCAAAGATATCCACATTATCGAAGCTTGTGTATGGTATATACATGACCACAAAGAAGGTTGCTCACTATTTCTCGATCATTACATCACGATCGTCGTGACGCTCCTTTATCGAGATCTTGCATATGAGACGCAACCGGTCGAGTGGCGAAGTGGGCGATTGAACTTCTTCCCTTGATATCAAATTTGAGGCAAAAGCCATTAAGTCCGGGCTATAGCTGATTTCCTTGCGAGTGGATTGAACAACAACAACCGATGAAGTTCACTCGGAGCATTGGACCATGTTCTTTGCGGCTCCAAGATCTTTGAATGGTTACAGTCTTTGGGGTTGTTCTGGTTTCCCCGGAGGAGATAAGCTTAAGTATGTGCTCAGATTCACTTTGATTCCTCCAACAATGAGGCGATCGAGGCCCTTCTATATGGATTGCGCATGGCCATCTCACTCGGCGTCCGTCGCTTTGATGGTTTATGGCGACTCAGATCTAGTGGTCAATCAAGTGATGAAGGAGTGGGGCGTGAGAAGCCCGGCTATGACCGGATCTTGCAATCTGATGAGGAAGCTGGAAAAGAAGTTTGAGGGTTGGAGCTCCATCACATCCCCGATGAAAAATCGGCAGCAGATGATCTGGCGAAGATAGGATCCAAGAGGAAGCCATTCCGAGTGGCGTGTTTTGGAGCATATACACACTCCGTCGATCAAAGAAGATCCCTACAGGAAGCTCCACAACCTAAGAGTGCCACAGACTCGTGAAGTTGAGATCCGGCGGTGGTCGACTTGGTCATGGAGGTTTTAGTGGTCACTCCCGATTGGACAATTCCATACATTGCGTATATTACGAGAAAGGAACTCCCGGAGGATGAGGAAGAGGCTCGGCGGATCGTCCGTCGATCCAAAGCCTTTACCGTTATCAATGGGCGATTATCTGAAGAAAGCCCAATGGGAGTCGGACAAAATGCATAACACTGAAGAAGGTCGAGTCATACTCAATGATATCCACTCGGGGACTGTGGTCACCATCGTCTTCTCGGACCATTGTAGCCAAAAGCATACCGGCGGGATTTTATTGGCCAAGAGCAAGCGAGATGGCGAGAGAAATAGTGGACAAGTGCGAAGGATGCCAGTTCTATTCCAATATGTCACACAAGCCTGCGTCAGCCTTGAAGACCATTCCGCTCGTGTGGCCTTTCGCGGTATGGGGGTTGGACATGGTCGGTCCCTTGCGGACGGGTCGGAGTGGTTACGCATGTCTTGGTAGCGATCGACAAGTTCACCAAGTGGATTGAGGCTAAGCCAATCAAAAACTTGATCTTTGTATCTGCGGTTTCCTTCATCGAGAAAGTTGGCGTTCGGTATGGAGTCCCGCACGGCATTATCAAGGACAATGGGTGAATTTTGATTCGGAAGAATTCAAGGGCTTCGCAACTCCCAAGGCATCGAGTCGACGACGCTTGATTGCCCATCCACGGTCGAATGGACGAGCGAGCGAGCCAATGGATTGATCCTCAAAGTGCGAAGCCCGTTTGATGCGAGATCTCAAGCATGCGGTGGTGCTTGGGTCGATGAACTTCCTTGATGCTTTGGGGTCTGCGGACCACGCCTAATCGGTCATTGGGAGAACTCCTTTTTCTGGTCTATGGGGCGCGAGCAGTTTTACCGAGTGATCTCCTTCACAATGCTCCACGAATTGAACTTTATAATGAAGCGAAGCTGAGCAAGCGCGTCGGGATCGATCGACCTCTGGAAGAGGAAAGGAAATGGCTTTGATCCGCTCGACCATTTACCAGCAAGACTTGCGCCTTTGTCGCCGAGAAATGTGAGAGGTCGAGCCTTCGGGAAGGGATCTGGTCCCGGGTAGATCAGCGAAGCAACATCGCTTGCTCCCTCACAGGAAGGTCCTTCATCGTAACCAAAGTTCTCCACAATGGGGCATATCGTCTCTACAATGTCGAACACGATATCGATGAGCCCGAGCTTGGAATCGGATCTGCTCCGCCCGTTTTACTTAAAGTCTTTCGCTCGGACGAATTGTAATAAAGTACTCTTGTAGCTCACGAGCTTTGAAGTAATAGTGTCATAATTCCTTCATAATTTTTGTCACTCTTTATTTTGCGTCGAGTAAAATTTTCACTTCCCCCAGTGGGTGGCTTAGGCGCGAATCCGTTCCGCCTAGTTCCGCCTAAGTTTTTTACAAATCCTACCAAGTGGTAAGCCAGACTTCCACTCGGAGGCTTAGCTGCAGCCCAGTGCTCGCCTAAGTTGTTAAAAATCCTACCGAGTGGTAAGCCAGACTTCCACTCGGAGGCTTAGTTGCAGCCAGTGCTCGCCTAAGTTATTAAAAATCCCACCGAGTGGTAAGCGGACTTCCACTCGGAGGCTTAGCTGCAGCCAGTGCTGCGCCTAAGTTATTAAAAATCCCACCGAGTGGTAAGCAGACTTCCACTCGGAGGCTTAAGCTGCAGCCAGTGCTCGCCTAAGTTATTAAAATCCCACCGAGTGGTAAGCAGACTTCCACTCGGAGGCTTAGCTGCAGCCCAGTGCTCGCCTAAGTTATTAAAAATCCTACCGAGTGGTAAGCGGACTTCCACTCGGAGGCTTAGCTGCAGCCAGTGCTGCGCCTAAGTTATTAAAATCCTACCGAGTGGTAAGCCGGACTTCCACTCGGGGCTTAGCTGCAGCCCAGTGCTCGCCTAAGGAATTAAAAATCCTACCGAGTGGTAAGCGATTTCCACTCGGGGGCTTAGCTGCAACCAGTGCTCGCCTAAGTATAAAGTATATTACAAGGAAAAGCAGGCGCGAGCTAGCTGAGACCCTCTTCTCGAGCCGACACAAATATAGCGTGTCATTGCGACCCTCTTCTCCGAGCTTGACACAAATACAACGTGTCGATTGCGACCCTCTTCTCCGAGCTTCGACACAAATACAACAGAAATCCTACTGCAGTGGAGAGCAAACCTCCCACTCGGGGGCTTAGCTGCAGCCCAGTGCTGCGCCTAAGATAAAAGAAATCCTACCGAGTGGAGAGCAGACCTCCCACTCGGGGCTTAGCTGCAGCCAGTGCTCGCCTAAGATAAAAAAATCCCACCAGTGGAGAGCAAACCTCCCACTCGGGGCTTAGCCGCAACCAGTGCTCGCCTAAGATAAAAGAAATCCTACCGAGTGGAAGCAAACCTCCCACTCGGGGCTTAGCTGCAACCAGTGCTGCGCCTAAGATAAAAGAAATCCCACCGAGTGGAGAGCAAACCTCTCACTCGGGGCTTAGCTACAACCAGTGCTGCGCCTAAGATAAAGAAATCCCACCGAGTGGAGAGCAGACCTCCCACTCGGGGCTTAGCTACAGCCCAGTGCTCGCCTAAGTTATTAAAATCCTACCGAGTGGTAAGCCGGACTTCCACTCGGAGGCTTAGCTGCAGCCAGTGCTCGCCTAAGGAATAAGTCGATTGCGATAAGTGCTTGGCGGTCAACCTGCAAAGAGCAATTCAAGCCGAGAGCAATCATTTTCAAAAATCAATCTAAATTTAGGTCGACACCTAAAGTAACCGAGAGTGCTCGGGCACTAAGCACATTAAAGTTTTATCGGTTACAACTTCACTCGGCATTCGAGGCAAATTTAAGGTCAAGAAAGTTTTTATCCCTCTGTGGAGGCTGGATGGAACAACGAACTTCGTCAAGATCAATCCCGTCGGCGATCCGCGTGGCGGCAGCAATGAAAGTCTCCATGAAGGTCACGAAGTCGTGCTTTTGGTGTTGGCCACTCGAGAGCCGCCAACTTGTCTTCTCGAGCTTCCTTGCAATGGACTCGCGCCGGACATTGTGGCAACGTCCGCACCACACCGAGCGAAGATTTCTTCCACTCTTGTACTCGGTCGGGGCGGCGTTCGATCGAGCCATCGATGATTCAAGGTCATTACGAACTGTCTCCTTGGGCAGAGCGTCGAGTCGATGCGGGGCGTAGCAACCTTGATCTGGCGAGATAATCCACAACAGCGGCAACACGAGACTCGGTCGGAAGATGTTCATAGCAGTTTCATCGTTCACCGGGAATTGGCGAGGTCAAGGTTCGTCTCGGTGGCTGGTTTCTTCTTCAAAGTTGCGGCGAGAACTCTGCAGAGACAAAGTCGAATCGGAGAATAGTCGAGTGGAAACATAACAGTTGGGAGAATTGGTCGAGTGAAGAAAGTTACCCTCGAGCTTAAGGAACAATTCCTTAGCAAGACCACTCAAGAAGCTTTCCGGCTCATTCCTCTTCCCAGCCAGTTGGAGGATCTTATCGGTCGAGTTCTTCTTGTCGATTTCATTCGCTCGGCATCCTTGTTAGCGGCTAGAGCAGTCTTGAGATCGGCGTTATCTGTTCGAGCTTGGCAAGCGAGGCGAGTTTTTCATCAGCAAGCTTGATCTTTTCGGACAGCTCAAGATCCTTCTTCCTTTGAGCTTCCCTCACCTTGCTGTAAATTGCAACAAAGTCAAAATTGAAGCAAGTGGGAGGAGGAAAGAGTCGTCGAAATCTCACCAAACATACCTTTGGTCTCCTCCTTCGCCTTTGTCGGGTTCTCTGCACCAGTTTTAAGTCCAACTCGAGCTGAATATGCTTCGCTCCGATTCGATATAGCGTGCCGCAAGATCACAAGATTTCTCTGAAGTGTCGGTTGCAAAAATATCGAGATAATTCACTTCCGAGTGAATAAAGAGGAATTGCGTTTCTAAGACTACGATCGAATGCAAGCATTCAACCGTAGTCTCGGGACTACACCAGTGGGTGCACTCAGCGTGCCCCACCGGTCTTATTCAAACGAGTCGACGATCGACCGGTTAAAAAGCAAATCGACCCGATCGACCGGTTTCATTCTTAGTAAGCCTATGGTAGAGTCGACGATCGACCACACAACAAAAAAAATCGACGATCGACCAATGCTTCTTCAGACTGTAATCAAGCGCGGTGATCGACTACGATCTCGGGGACTACACCGGTGGGTGCACTCAGCGTGCCCCACCGGTTTCGTAAACACATGCATTCCATTAGGATCTTGATAAACATCTACTTAGTAAGCCTAAGACCATTGCCGGTGATCGACCTTATATGGGGACTACACCCGGTGGTGCACTCAGCGTGCCCCGCTAACAAGAAGTTTTATCGACACACCCACCGGGTGGCTGCTATTGCTACAAATTTCAGAAAGAAAAGTTTCGATAGCATATCCTAACAGAACAGGTGGTGGTCGACTAACCTGAACATTACTCTGAAGGGCAGAGCTGGCGTCGTAAGCTGCTTGGCTCGCTTCCCGAGCGATCTTCACCTGTTCCATCATGATCCCTGCTTGACGGATCGCCTCTTTAGCAGCATCAGCCTGGTCCTCCGGGACGTGGTGCGTGGTGAAGATCGAAGGCTGTCCAGCACTCGACGAAGTGGGTCGGGCACTCGTCAACGGATTTGCAAAAGATACAGTGTGTCGAGTGCCGACTTCCCCTTCCGTCACGATGGTCTCGGGCGCCGTCGCACCTTGGGTTTCTCTGCCAGCGGATGCCTTCCTGCTCCTCCTAGCCCTTTGTGGCTCCTCATCCTCATCATCATCATCAGGGAGAGTGATGATATTATCGGCTGGAGCTTCAGAAAAGAGTTAAGATCAGGAATTTTGAGTCAGTCGACTAAGGACAAGAATTAAGGATATAATACCAGGATTTGAGGTGGCGGCATCCTCCATCTCATGGTCTTCAGCCCTGGCTGAGGTTTCGGAGGTCGCAGCGCTGAAAATCCAAAGAATCAGTCGACCGACTCAAAGTACCAATCAGAGACAAAATTTGTATAGAACAAGAAGATTTAAACAAGATATTTACCCTGAGATGGTGGGGATGGACACTTTCATCTTTGGCAGAGGCTTGGTTGTCCTCGGTGGAACTACCTTCGGTTGCTTCGGCGCCTTCTCAGTCGGCACCGGAGAAGCGGTCCGAGGGCGCTTGGTCGACTGCGAAGCAGTCGCGACTCCCTTACCGCGTTCAGCCGAAGGGTCGTGCACAAGCTTTGACCGCCTTTCCAAGCGCGGTGGTGCGACTTCCTCCTCCTCATCCTCGTCGTCCTCGTCGTCCTCGTCATCATCATCATCATCGTCGTCGTCTCCTGCGTCATCTGAATTCCACTCCTCCTGGCTCTCACCTCCACTGGCTTCCCCCTCCTCAGTCGGAATTTGAGCGCCGTTGGGCATTGAGTATAGCTCTGTGAGGGCCTGGAAGTATCAAAGCGAGTTGATCGACCAAATTCTGAAGCACACTCGACATACATGCAGCGAGAAAATAGAACAAGTGTACCTTATGCGGAACATTATCACGATCAAGCGGAGAAATCCTCCGGGATCGCGAGATTGTCCTTGTTTCCGTGATTGAGGTCAGCCATCTTTCCACAGCGGCATCGTCGGCGCCTCCGGGTGGACGCGAGTTTCATCTTGATGCCGCAATACAACCACATACTGTGACTCCGGGCCGAAGGGGCTGGATTCGCCTTGAAGGAAAACTTCAGAGATCCATGCCGATCCTCCGTCTCTAACCAGCTGCACCACCGGTCCATCAGCATCTTCACTTCAGCCCTTTCTTGAGGGCGACCTTGTGGAGGAGGGCACATTCACTCGACTCATGGTGAATTTCAGGAGGCGGTCGATCGCCCGGCGTCGTCTCGTTCGACAATAGAACCAGGTCATTGCCAACCCCTAACCGACTCGGGAAAATGCATAGCTGGAAAAGTGCTTTTGCTCCTCAACTGGACTCCTAAACCACCACACATCTGGACCACTTGGGTCTTCTCGTCACCAGGGCTTGCTTTCTTCACAGTCTGAGAGCGACATGTGAAGATGTACTTGAACAAGCCCCAGTGCGGTCGACAGCCCAGGAAGTTCTCGCACATAGATACAAACGCGGCAAGGTATGCGATGGAGTTTGGAGTGAAATGGTGGAGCTGAGCTCCGAAGAAATTCAGAAAACCTCGAAAGAACACACTCGGTGGCAACGAAAAACCTCGGTCGACATGGGTGGCCAAAAGCACGCACTCACCCTCTTCTGGTTGAGGCTGCCATTCTCGGCCAGGAAGTCTCGCGGCGTTGTGAGGAATCAATCCGTCGTTGGCCATATCAAGGAGATCCTTCTCCCTGATCGTCGACTGGATCCAGTCCCCCTGGACCCAGCCTTTCGGCAGCGGATCTCGACGAAGAACCACGCGACGGTGGATCTCCCCTCGCCTTCTCGGCCGCCAGCGCCTTCTCCGCCACCGGCGCCTTCTTCCATGACTTTCGAGCATCGTCGTCTTCTCTTTGCCCATGGCCGCCGGCGGAATGCGCAAGGGGAGGGACGGCAAGGGAGCAGCAGCGGAGCTGGAGAGCGGAGACGGAAAGAACGGAGGAGAAAGAACAAGGTACTGTACACGAGCCTCCGGGAGTTACATTTATAGCATCCCTCCCGAGTGGATGACATGTGGACCCAAGCGATCCAATCATATCCCGGGCGGCCGCTCTGCGCGATCGTGGAGAAAGCGCGCGAAAATCAGCGCCTATTACGTCCCATCCAAGCGCCGCGATCTGTTCCGTTTCGCGCGTTTCCCCAAATTTCGTATCCCGCGAGATCCGCGGACGACGGATCAGTCTATCAAGTGCGAGATCTCCTGCGATCCGTTACTCAAATATAGCAAAGAAAGTCACTCGATGAAGAACAAGAATGGATCAAGTCGATTGAAGGAAAGTTTCTTGTTACCAACAAAGAAGATCTTGATCCAAGACAACATGTAGCGAATGCAAAAGCGATCGGAAACAACGTCAACTCCTCCTTCACTCAAGCCTCAATCCATTCGGGGCTAATGATGGATTCATGTACCTAGGGTAGGGTCATAGGCCTGACCTAAGCGTCCTACCAAGGGTACTCACGAAGAGATCATCTTCGGTCGACCAAAGAAGAATTCACTCGACGACGGTGGAAGCACTCGACCATGGAAGACCCGCTCGACCATGAAGACTCACTCGACCACGGAAGGTCGAGGACACTCCAAAGGCAACGGTTTATTATTGAATAGACTTAATGATAGTTAAGACACCTTATGAGGCGTTACCAAGTAACCCCCTAGCTTAATGTACTTTAATCCCTCCATTATGTGGGCTGGTGGGGTCTGGCGCACTCTATATAAGCCACCCCCTCCACGGTAGAAGGGTTCAGATTCTGTAATACTCATACTCATAATCCACTCGACCGCCTCGGGGCTCCGAGGCGTGGGGCTGTTACTTCTTCCGAGAAGGGCTGAACTCGTACATCCTTGTCACCACAAGCTGCTCCATAGCTAGGACATCGCCTCTCCTTAACCTACCCCTACTTCTCTTTGTCGGACTTAGAACCACGCGACCACCGGTCCGAAGTTCCACAGTTCATCTCCGCCACCGGTCCGAGTTCCACAGATTCATCTCCGCCACCGGTCCTAGTCCGAGTCGATGAATTGTTGCATTGTTCTCGATTTCCAGATCACGCGATACTTGAGTCGTGAGAGAAGGACTCCCGAACTTCCAAGCCATCCATGAGAAGAAAAATAGTTCCAGTTTCAAGTCTGGAAAATTCTGGCTAGGCAGTTTCTAGACCATTTGTAGACTTTTTCGAAAAAAATTTGTTGCGGAGCAAAAAAAAGAGAGGAAAAAGAAGTGCAAAAAAAAGTGAAAAAAATAGAAAAAAAAAGAGAAAAAAATTCAGAGTGTGCTCCTCCCTTGTTTACGTGCAGTGCCGTGATTTTGTTAGTGTTCTACGCTCGCGTCTCTAGCACGGTCTAGCCTAGGACCAGACCTGATCTCGTCGTTGAGCGTTTATTCAACTTTGCATCTCGAATTGATTATTCTTGACCCTTTTGCTACCATATTATAAGCCTTCCAGCTCCACATACATCTCGTCGTGCGTTTGACTCTCCACGCAATCGCTCTAGCCAAGCTTTGAGAGTTTTGATTACAACGGTTGCCGATCACCTTTCTTCTTTGGGTAAGAACTGGTAAGAATTTGAGATTTGCTTGTGATTTGTGACACCCACCACCACCTCTTGTTAGTAGTCTGTGAGGATCATATTCTTGTGTGTTTCTATTGCTGCTAACCATGGTAGGATCACAAGCCGAGCGAGACCGATTGGGAGAACGACGAACAAACAACTACATGATAAATTTCAGCAAATGATGATTGGACAGGTGCAAGATGTGATAAACAGATTTGACGAGGCCATGGAGAAGATAGATGGCATTGAGAAGGCGTTTGAAACAAAGCTTGATAGCAAGTTTGATGAATTGCTCTCGCGTTTTCCACCACCACCGCCGGCTGCACCTATCGCACCTCTGAACGACAACAACTCGCCCCTTCCGAATCGGTATGGACGAGCTCAGCGTGTTCCTATTGAGCCAGGACAAAATTCTGGTGCCATTGCTCTGCTGTTGGTGCTTCTTTGGCTCCTGCCACTGCTTTGGTGGTACCGAGGAGGATGATGAGTATGTGGGCGATTATGAGGATGAGGTTGATCAACATCGAACTCGTGCAACCACCGGCACCACAACCACCAGGTCGTCCACATGCAAATAATGGCAATATTAGGGCTTCCCTCAGTGCGAGATCATGACCATCTCCCTAAACTGAAATTGAATATTCCACCATTTGAGGGTAGATATGTTCCGATATATATCTTACTTGGGAGTTAGAAACTGAACAACGATTTACATGTTTACAATAGCCCGAGGAGAGGCGTGTTCTGCTCTTTGTTTGTGCTTTCACTAGCTTTGCATGTGTTTGGTGGTCGAACATTGTAGATTATATCCTGTTCCAGCTACTTGGGCTGCTTTGAAAACTGCTATGCGTACTCGTTGGGTTCCACCATATTATCAACGTGAATTACTTCAAAAATTGCAGCGCTTAAGACAAGGAAAAACTACGAGAAGAATATTATCGGGAATTACAAACCGGCTTGATTAGATGTGGTGTTGTTGAGGAGAATGAAGCTATGCTTGCACGTTTTACGGGTGGATTAAATAGAGATTCAGACCATTCTAGACTATAAGGATTATAATAATATCACTCGTTTATTCCATCTTGCTTGTAAAGCTGAGCGTGAAGTCAGGATCGACGGGCATTGGCGGCGCACTAACTTTTTTGGTCGACCTTCATCATGGACAGCACGTGCATCATCTACTTCCTTTGCACCATCACCTCCTTGGTGCCACCTCCAACCGTGATACAAGAAAGAGGCACAACCACCACTATCGCCAAGAGCACACCGCGGGCCTGCAGAGCTCTTCTTCTTCCATGGCGTCAGCAGGGCACACAAGTGATATTATTTGTCGTCGTTGTAAGGGAAGAGGACATTTTGTGAGGAATGCAAATCTCAGCGTGTGATGATTGCTCACGAGGATGGTGGGTATGAGTCCGCTAGTGACTATGATGAGGAGACTTTGGCTCTTATTACACATGAGGAACATGGTGGAGATGATTACGATCATGAGACACAATACATGGCTCTGAAGATCTTGGCGGTATGAATGTTTAGTTGCTCAACGTGTTTTGAGTGTGCAGGTTACACAAGTGAGCAAAATCAGAGGCATAATTTGTTCCATACAAAGGGAGTTGTGAAGGAGCGTTCTATTAGCGTCATCATAGATGGAGGGAGCTGCAACAACTTGGCTAGCATGGAGATGGTGGAGAAGCTATCTCTCACCACAAGACCACATCCACATCCTTACTACATCCAATGGTTCAACAACAGCGGCAAGGTGAAGGTAACACGTCTTGTGCGTGTGCATTTTAGTATCTCTACATATGCTGATTATGTTGATTATGATGTGGTACCTATGCAAGCATGTTCCTTGTTACTTGGTAGACCATGGCAATTTGATAAAAATTTCATACACCATGGTAGAAACAATCAAGTATACTCTTGTTCATAAGGATAAAAATATTACTTTGCTTCCTATGACTCTGAGTCCATTTTGAAAGATGATATTAATAGAGCTAATAAAGCAAAACAGGAGAAAAATAAGAGTGAAAATCAGATTGTGGCAAAAGAATTTGAGCAACACATGAAGCCTAATAATAAACCATCTCTGTTGCTTCGAAATTAAATTGAAAAGTGCATGTTTACTTGCCACCAAATCTGATATTGATGAGCTAGATTTTAGCAAATCTATTTGCTATGCTTTTGTGTGCAAAGAGGCATTATTTTCATTCGAGGGCGTGCCTTCCTCTTTGCCCCCTCTTTGTCACTAACATTTTGCAGGAGTTCACGGCGTCTTTCCACAAGGCGTGCCACCGGATTACCACCTATTCGAGGGATTGAGCATCAAATTGACTTAATTCGGTGCATCATTACCAACCGTGCACCATACCGTACCAATCCGGAGGAGGCGAAGGAGATTATCGTCAAGTACAGGAGCTGCTCGACAAAGGTTATATCGCGAATCCCTTAGTCCTTGTGTTGTTCCTATTATTCTAGTGCGAAAAAGGATGGTACGTCACGTATGTGTGTTGATTGTAGAGGCATCAATAATATTACTATTCGTTATCGTCACCCTATTCCTAGGCTAGATGATATGCTTGATGAATTGAGTGGTTCTACAATATTCTCCAAAGTTGATTTGCGTAGTGGATACCATCAAATTCGTATGAAATTGGGTGATGAATGGAAAACAGCATTTAAAACTAAGTTTGGATTATATGAGTGGTTAGTCATGCCTTTTGGGTTAACTAATGCACCTAGTACTTTCATGAGATTAATGAGCGAAGTTTTTCGTGCTTTCATTGGACGATTTGTGGTAGTCTATTTTGATGACATATTGATTTATAGCAAATCTTTGGAACAACATTTGGAACATTTACGTGCTGTTTTTAATGCTCTCGTGATGCACGTTTGTTTGGTAACCTTGGGAAGTGCACCTTTTGCACCGACCGAGTATCTTTTCTTGGCTATGTTGTTACTCCACGAGGAATTGAAGTTGATAAAGCCAAGATTGAAGCTATTGAGAGTTGGCGCAGCCCAAAACGGTCACACAAGTGAGGAGTTTCCTTGGCCTCGCTGGTTTCTATAGGCGTTTGTGAGAGATTTCAGCACCATTCTGCACCTCTCAATGAGCTTACAAAGAAGGATGTGCCTTTTGTTTGGGGTACCGCACGGGAAGAAGCCTTCACGGTATTGAAAGATAAGTTGACACATGCTCCTTTACTCCAACTTCTGATTTTAATAAGACTTTTGAGCTTGAATGTGATGCTAGTGGAATTGGATTAGGAGGTGTGTTATTACAAGATGGCAAACCTGTTGCATACTTTTACGAAAAATTGAGTGGGCCTAGTCTGAATTACTCTACTTATGATAAAGAATTATATGCTCTTGTTAGGACTTTAGAAACATGGCAACATTATTTATGGCCCAAAGAATTTGTTATACATTTCGATCATGAATCTTTGAAACATATTAAAAGTCAAGCTAAACTGAATCGTAGACATGCTAAATGGGTTGAATTCATTGAGACTTTCCTTATGCCATTAAACACAAGAAGGGTAAAGAAAATGTTATTCTTGATGCATTGTCTCGTCGCTATACTATGCTTTCACAACTTGACTTCAAAATATTTGGTTTGGAGACCATCAAAGATCAATATGTGCATGATGCTGAATTTAGCGATGTATTGCAGAATTGTAAAGAAGGTAGAACATGGAACAAGTTAGTCATTAATGATGGATTTGTGTTTCGTTCTAACAAGCTATGCATTCCAGCTAGCTCCGTTAGTCTTTTGTTGTTGCAGGAGGCGCATGGAGGAGGACTAATGGGACACTTTGGCGTGAAGAAGGCGAGGATATACTAGCTACACATTTCTTTTGGCCAAAGATGAGACGGGATGTTGAGCGTTTTGTTGCTCATTTGCACTACATGTCAAAAAGCTAAGTCACGACTCAATCCTCATGGTTTATATATGCCTTTGCTGTACCTAGTGTTCCTTGGGAGGATATATCTATGGACTTTGTTTTAGGTTTACCTCGAACAAAGAAGGGAGGATAGCATATTTGTTGTCGTGGATAGATTCTGAAAATGGCACACTTTATACCATGTCATAAAAGCGATGATCTTTGTTAATGTTGCTGATTTGTTCTTTCGTGAAATTATTCGCTTGCATGGTGTGCCAAATACTATTGTTTCAGATCGTGATACTAAATTTCTTAGCCACTTTTGGAGATGTTTATGGGCTAAGTTGGGGACTAAACTGCTTTTAGTACTACTTGTCACCCCCAAAGCGATGGACAAACTGAAGTAGTCAATAGAACATTGTCTACTATGCTTAGGGCTGTTTTGAAGAATAATAAGAAAATGTGGGAAGAATGCTTGCCTCATATTGAATTTGCTTATAATCGTTCATTGCATTCTACTACTAAGATGTGCCCTTTTGAAATTGTGTATGGTTTCCTACCTCGTGCACCTATTGATTTATTGCCTCTTCCATCTTGGAGAAGGTTAATTTTGATGCTAAAGAACGTGCTGAATTGATTTTAAAAATGCATGAGTTAACTAAGGAAAACATTGAGCGTATGAATGCTAAATATAAACTTTTGGAGATAAGGGTAGAAAACATGTTGTGTTTGCACTGGAGATCTTGTTTGGTTACATTTGCGTAAGGATAGATTTCTGATTTGCGCAAATCAAAGCTAATGCCACGTCTGCTGGTCCCTTTAAAGTGTTGGAGAAAGTAAATGATAATGCATATAAACTTGAGCTGCCTGCAGATTTTGGGGTTAGTCCACTTTTAACATTGCAGATTTGAAGCCATATTTGGGTGAGGAAGATGAGCTGCCGTCGAGGGCGACTTCATTTCAAGAAGGGAGGATGATGAGGACATCAATACCATTGTTACACCCACAGCCCCTGCTGCTATACATCTTGGACCAATTACTAGAGCTCACAAGACGCCAACTAAATTACCGGTACTTTCGTTTCTTGGTAATGATTCTAATGTTCATGAGAATATGATCTTTGCCTAAATTGGATACATTTGTTTTGCTTACAAATGAAGGGCCTAGCTTGGAGAAGGATGAACATTGGAGCAAGAACACATATGGAGTTGATGGCATGCAGGGGATCAAGAACGGAGTTACAAGTGATGATTTCAGGACTTTGAAGCCACCATAAGGAGTGCATGAAGCCTTGGACGAAATATACAAGATGCCACTTCATAATATTCGTCCATAGGCTATTCTAGGTCTTCGTCACCTTATTATTGGGCCAGGCCCATGTAATTTCGAAATACATTAGTATAGGCTATTTTAGAGTCCGTATGTGTGGGGAAACAAGAGATAGGGTTAGTTTGGACCCCTCCACCAAGGGCCACGAAATTCACCCCTCTTCCTCCATATATACAGCCCTTAGGGCACCGTTTAGACTTGGGTTTTGTTTAGATCAAAAGTTCGCCATAGCTGCAACTTCGCGTGCCGTTTGTGTTCAACGACTGGACAAAGCGTCACAGAACCCCACCTTGATCAATAAAGCTTTCATCTTATATTCGCAATATCCAGATTTGCAATCTCAGTTTCTTGCTTGTTCTTCGTTTGCTCGCAGGAAATAGACCCTCGTGGTCAGGTTGATCGTGCTCCGGCGTGGTCAATAACCTCTCGGAGTTGGTTTAGCGATTGCTAAGGCGCGACGTCCTCGCACGCTCGTAGTCGGATCGTCAAAGTCGACTTCCACCAAAGCGAAATCCACCATCTCATCGAAAGACGGGACACCTTTGCCTCTATCACCCCCTGGTAGGGACAAACGTACCTTTCTGCAGATGCTCCATGATCTGGGCAATCGCATTTGGTCGTAAATTGAAGAAAATCCAGCGGTTATATGCCTTATTCTCCTTGTTCTCATCGGATGGCATCTTTGTAACTCATGCGGCGTGAAAGCCAAGAACAAAAGGGCATTCCTGGCATCGGTCAATATATATGTGGAAACGATATCTCCACTGTAGAGGACAAGAAAATTTGGGGCGGTCAAGCAAAAAACGCACGAGAAAAAGAAGTACTTTCAAGGTCTGCCATATAATGGACAGATGTTCACTAAAACGGTCATAATTTTGTCATTCGGAGTCCGTGTCGGACCCACATGTACTCAAACTGCTCACAGCAAGCACGCCAATCTAGAAAATCCTCCCCGCTTGCGCCAGGAGGCCCGGAGTACCCTCAAATACGGCTTTAAGCAGGACTTTTTGGCCCTGAGAGTCAAAGAACATCATTCGTCGTTGTTTTTCAGACAAGTTTCTGAACCCATTGGCACTTCCTTTTGAAGGAAATTCGAGAGATTATGTTGCTTATCGATATTAGCCCCCCTGGTAGGGACAAACATACCTTTCTGCAGATGCTCTTTGATCCGGCCAATCTCATTTGACCGTAAATAGAAGAAAATCCAGCGGCTATATGCCTTATTCTCCTTGTTTTTGCCGGATGGCATGCTGTAACTCATGCGCATGAAAGCTGAGAACAAAAGGGCATTCCTGGAATCGGTCAATATATATATGGAAACAATATCTCCACTATAGAGGACAAAAATTTTGGGGCGGTTAGGCAAAAAGCGCACGGGAAAATGAAGTACTTTCAAGGACTGCCATAGAATGGACAGATGTTCACTAAAACGGTCATAATTTTGTCATTCGCTGTCCGTGTCGAACACATAAGTACTCAAATTGCTCGCGGCGAGCGAGCAAATCTAGAAAATACTCCCCGCTTGTGCCAGGAGGCCCGGAGTACCCTTAAAAACGGCCTTAAGCACGACTTTTTGACAATGAAAGTCAAAGAACATCATTCGTCGCTGTTTTTCAGACAAGTTTCTAAACCCATTGGCACTTCCTTTTGAAGGAACTTTAAGAGATTATGTTGCTTATAGACATTAGCCCTGGTAGGGACAAGCGTACCTTCTGCAGATGCTTTATGATCCGGCAATCTCATTTGGCCGTAAATTGAAGAAAATCCAATGACTATATGCATTATTCTCCTTGTTTTCGCGGATGGCATGTTGTAACTCATGCGTGAAAGCCAAGAACAAAAGGGCATTCTGGAATCGGTCAATATATATGTGGAAACGATATCTCCACTATAGAGGACAAGAAATTTTGGGCGGTCGGGCTAAAAGCGCGCGAAAATGAAGTACTTTCAAGGACGCCATAGAATGGACAGATCTTCACTAAAACGGTCATAATTTTGTCATTCGGAGTCCGTGTTGGACCCACATGTACTCAAACTGCTCGCGGCGAGCATGCGAATCTAGAAAATACTCCCCGCTTGCGCCAGGAGGCCCGGTGTACCCTCAAATACGGCCTAAAGCAGGACATTTTGCCCCTGAAAGTCAAAGAACATCATTCATCGCTATCTTTCAGACAAGTTGCTGAACCCATTGGCACTTCCTTTTGAAGGAACTTCGAGAGTTTATGTTGCTTATAGACATTAGCCCCCCAGGTAGGGACAAACGTACCTTTCTGCAGATGCTCCACGATCCGGGCAATCTCATTTGGCTGTATATTGAAGAAAATCCAGCGGCTATATGCCTTCTTCTCCTTGTTCTCACCGGATGGCATGCTGTAACTCATGCGCGTGAAAGCCAAGAACAAAAGGGCATTCCTTTCATGGGTTAATATATATGTGGAAACGATATCTCCACTATAGAGGACAAGAAATTTTGGGGCGATCAGCCAAAAAGCGCACGGGAAAATGAAATAATTTCAAGGACTACCATAAAATGGACAGATGTTCACTAAAACCTTCATAATTTTGTCATTCGGAGTCTGTGTCGGACCCAAAGAACTCAAACTGCTCGCAGCAAGCATGCGAATCCATAAAATACTCCCCGCTTAACCCAGGAGATCCGGAGTACCCTCAAATACGGCCTTATGCAGGAGTTTTTGCCCCTGAAAGTCAAAGAACATCATTCGTCGATGTTTTTCAGACAAGTTTCTGAACCCATTGGCACTTCCATTTGAAGGAAATTGGAGAGATTATGTTGCTTATAGACATTAGCCCCCCTGGTAGGGACAAACATACCTTTCTACAGATCCTCTGTGATCCGGGAAATCTCATTTGGCCTTAAACTGAAGAAAATTTAGCGGCTATATGCCTTATTCTCCTTGTTTTAGCGGATCGCATCTTTGTAACTCATGCGCGTGAAAGCCAAGAACAAAAGGGCATTCCTGGCATGAGTCCATATATATGTGGAAACGATATCTCCACTATAGAGGACAAGAAATTTTGGGGCTGTCAGGCAAAAAGCGCACGAGAAAATGAAGTACTTTCAAGGACTGCCATAGAATGGACAGATGTTCACTAAAATGGTCATAATTTTGTCATTCAGAGTCCGTGTCGGACCCACAAGTACTCAAACTGCTCGCGGCGAGCATGCAAATCTAGAAAATAGTCCCCGCTTGTGCTAGGAGGCCCGGAGTACCCTTAAATAAGGCCTTAAGCAGGACATTTTGCCCCTGAAAGTTAAAGAACATCATTCATCGCTGTTTTTTAGAATACTTTCTGAAACCATTGGCACTTCTTTTTGAAGGAAATTCGAGAGATTATGTTGCTTATAGACATTAGCCCCCTGGTAGGGACAAACGTACCTTTCTGCAGATGCTCTATGATCCGGGCCATCTCATTTGGCCGTAAATTGAAGAAAATCCAGCGGCTATATGCCTTATTCTCCTTGTTCTCACCGGATGGCATGCTGTAACTCATGCGCGTGGAAGTGAACAACAAAAGGGCATTCCTAGAATCGGTCAATATATATGTGGAAACTGATGAGGACATGACTACCTTGGATAAGACCAAAAATATTGCATACATGCATATTTGTCATGTGATTTCTAGTGCAAACTATTCAATAATATATTTATGTTATCCACAACAAAAATACTTCACATAGTTTTATGTTTTGTCTAATTGCAGGTGTATGGGACATTTGTACAATCCACATATGAAGATAAGGGAAAAGGAAAAGTTTAGGTGCTGTTCAAAAAGTCTTCTCACGTCACTTTTGGGCCAAGAGAAGATAGAGTCCAAGTCTCTCACGTTCTGGATTCAGATTCGGACTGCACAGACATACCTGACTTAAAACGCCAACAACATTTTCATACGGACTCCGAATTGGGTGATTCTTTTTTCTTTGGAAAGTAGATTTCATTGTCTTTCCAGCACAATTGGAATCACCTTAAAATACGTCCTGAGCGTTGAGTTATGGACGAAACAATCTGACGCTGCACCAGAATCCGAGTCAAACTACAAGTCCAAAGGTGTTACGTCACCTCCACTTGGGCCCATTGGCCTTGTACGACCTAGGGTTAGTTTTAGGCTGCCTTGGGACGTCCTCCCACCTCCTTGGCCGCCACCCCTTGCTCCTATATAAGTAGATCCATCTAGTAGCTTTTCGCTTGGGATTTGTTTAGTTAAAAGTTAGCCATTGCAACTTCGTGTACTTCGTTTGTGTCCAACGACCAGACCAAGACCGCTTACGGATCCCCACCTTTATCAATACTTCATATATACTCACAATATTCAGATTGCTTTTATCATATTCTTGCTTGTTCTTCGATTGCTTGCAGGAATAGACCTTCGTGGTCAGGTTGATTGTGCTCCGGCTTGGTCAATAACCTCTCGGAGTTGGTTTAGCGATTGCTAAGGCGGAACGTCGTGCACGTTTGTAGTCGGATCGTCAAAGTCATCTTCACCAAATCGATAGTTATCATCTCATCGAAAGATCGGGACACCTCGCCTCTTTCAAGTGGTATCAAGTGGTATCCGTTTTCAGGTTGCTCGGTGAGAATTTCCAGTTTTCCTAGATTAGATTTATTTCTTACCTATTGTCCAAGAAAAAGCCACAAAAAAAGTTAGATCTATTCATCCTTTATCCAAGCCAGTCTGAACCTTTGCAATTTTCTATTCATTGCTTGCATAGTTGAATTATCAGTTGCATCGTCATGTCAGTTGCTGGTCTTAGTGTCTAGTTCCTTTAGAGTTTCGAGTTCTGTTCACATTAGTCACGCCGCCACTGCATCATTATCCCTTCCGCTGTCCACCATCCCATCTATTAATTTCCACCACGTGCTACGCGCTGTTCATTGTCATAATCATAGTTGAGGTCATTCACATCTTCGCTTTGATCCAATCTGCATCTTATCTAGTTTGTCTTGGAAAGAGGAGAAAAAAAGAGAAAAAAGAGAAAAAAGGAAAAAAAAAAAGAGAGAGAAGAAAAGAAAAAACGTGAGAAAAAAAAGAGAGAAGAAAAAAGGATCTATCTAGAATCAATCTCGTACCTGAATTCGGATTGGAATCATTTTTGACTGTTCAGTAAAACAGGTGTATCTTCCTCATACGAAGTCCGTTTTGGCTCCGTGAGTATTTAAATTGAAGCTAGCAACGAGCCGCATCTAAATAGTTGCATAAGCTTGTTCATTATTTGACACCTCAAAATCGGCTTCTAAATAGGTCTTTTTGCCCTCTGAAGTTCGTGAACATAGCTTGTTCCAATTTTTCAGGCCAGTTTTAGAATTCTTTGAATCCTCATATCAACTCGGAATTGAGTGATTCTTTTTGCATTGGAAAGCTTGAGTTAGTGGCATTCTTTGAAAGAATTTATCAGAAAATTGACTCAAACTTTTCAAGAGGAAAGTTGGAGAAAGTGTTGTTGTATGTCCTGCTTGGTAGTTGTTTTTCATCATTATCTTCACTACCGTTGTGATCTTCACTTCTATTTTGCTGTCAAGAGCTACTTAGTATCCTTCATTGATGCTAGTTGTGCTACGCCGTGACCTCATTAGTGTTCTAGGCTCGCGTCTCTAGTCCGGTCTAGCCTAGGACCCGGCAAGATCTACCGTTGAGCGTTTATTCAACATTGCATCTTTGAATTGATTATTGCTAATCTTTTGCTACCATAAATAGCCAACCTAGCTCCACATATTTCTACGCCGTGTATACATACGCTCCCCTGGCAATCACTTTACTCAATATTCGGAGTTACTTGACACCGCTGGTTGCCGATCACCGCCTGCTGTATGGTAAGAACTTGTAAGACATTGATATTTGCTTTACTGTGAGCATTTTACCACGACATCCTAGTAGTTATAGGAACATTATTTTTGGATTTTGCTTCTTGTTCTACTAATCATGACAGGATCCAGAGTCAATTCATGGGCTTTGTCGATCGCGGGAGACATGCCACCACCTATGCAAATACCACAACCGTCACGAGAGGTGCACAAACATCCAAATGCACATGATCAGGTTCATGTTTCTATACCACCATTTAATGGCCGTTTTAGACCTGCTTTATATATTGAATGGGAGTCGGACATAAATAATATATTTGCTTCCCATAATTTTGATGAGCGTAAAAAGTTACGGTTGCGGTTGGTTCTTTCACTTGGTTATGCTCTAGTTTGGTGGAGTGAATATTGTCGGTTACACCTGATTATGTACCTAATACTTGGGATGATTTAAAACATGTCATGAGAGATAGATTAAATCGATGTTTATTATACTCGTGGCATGATTAAAAAACTGGAACATTTAAAACAAGGTAGTGACACCGTAACAAAATATTATGATGATTTACAAACTACCTTGTTGCACTCATTTTTAGAAGAAAGTGAAGAAGATTTTATGGATAGATTTTGGGGAGGATTAAACCATAATATTCAGGAAATACTAATTCATGAAGAGTGTTACCCTATGGACCATTTGTTTCGTCTTGCTTGCAAAGCTGAACAGGAAATAAAACGACGTGTTGCCCACAAGGAGAACAAGCGCACAGTGCACATTCCAACTGTTGATACAGATATTTATTCAACTACTAGGCGTACTATGACAACCACATCAATTGTTGCGAGGACTACATCATCTCCACCATGTGACACATCACCATCGAGATTACTGCATCATCCGAGTTGACTATAAAGGTAATGACACGGTACAGATTTTCCACTTTCACATGAGAATGATGCATGCCTAGTTAACTTGAATACATCATGTGTTGAGCTACCCACTACTTTGATCACACCACCTATTTTAGAGGATTTTGTTGATAATTTGACTTTGCCATGTGATCAAACAACTGAAATACCAACAATTTTGAGAGCACCCATTGAATTAAGCTGTTGATGCAAAAGAATCAATGTTTAATCATTTTGATATGACCCTAATCTTGGTGATGATTACGTGTCGAATGACTCATTGCATGTTTGCTTATCTAAGCATGTTGTAGCATGTAAATTTGATTCAAATAAGGTTTATTCACCAATGTTGGGATGGTTTAATGATGAACATTGTCAATCTTTTGAAATAAATAAGAGCTTCACTTATATGTGCAAACTGAGTTGCAATATTTTCATGCCTTCTAGTTCTTGTGCTAATTTGTTGGCTTTAGATTTTATGAACTATGCAAGTTACTCATCTATTCATGTGTCATATATGCAAAGATCAAGGGAAGTAAAAATGGATGACGTATACATATACAACATGTACACCTTGTCTCTTTCGTTAGCCACATTTCAGATTAAGCAACGCCGACGACGGCCTTATTTTCAAGAAGGGGAGGATGATGAGGACATGACTACCTTGGATAAGACCAAAAATATTGCATACATGCATATTTGTCATGTGATTTCTAGTGCAAACTATTCAATAATATATTTATGTTATCCAGAACAAAAATACTTCACACACTTTTATGTTTTGTCTAATTGCAGGTGTATGGGACATTTGTACTATCCACATATAAAGATAAGGCAAAAGGAGAAGTTTACGTGCTGTTCAAAAAGTCTTCTCACATCACTTTTGGGCCAAGAGAAGATAGAGTCCAAGTCTCTCACGTTCTGGATTCAGATTCGGACTGCACAGACATACCTGACTTAGAACACCAACAACATTTTCATACGGACTCCGAATTGGGTGATTCTTTTTTTGTTGGAAAGAATATTTCATGCTCTTTCCAGCACAACTGGAATCACCTTAAAATACGTCCGGAGCATTGAGTTATGGACGAAACAATCTGACGCTGCACGAGAATCCGAGCCAAACTACAAGTCCAAAGGTGTTACGTCACCTCCACTTGGGCCCATTGGCCTTGTACGACCTAGGGTTAGTTTTAGGCTGCCTTGGGACGTCCTCCAACCTCCTTGGCCGCCATCCCTTGCTCCTATATAAGTAGATCCATCTAGTAGCTTTTCGCTTGGGATTTGTTTAGTTAAAAGTTAGCCATTGCAACTTCGTGTACTTCGTTTGTGTCCAACGACCAAACCAAGACCGCTTACGTATCCCCACCTTTATCAATACTTCATATATACTCGCAATATTCAGATTGCTTTTATCATATTCTTGCTTGTTCTTCGATTGCTTGCAGGAATAGACCTTCGTGGTCAGGTTGATTGTGCTCCGGCTTGGTCAATAACCTATCGGAGTTGGTTTAGCGATTGTTAAGGCACAACGTTGTGCACGTTTGTAGTCGGATCGTCAAAGTCATCTTCACCAAATCGATAGTTATCATCTCATTGAAAGATTGGGACACCCCGCCTCTTTCAGAAACGGTATCTCCACTATAGGGGACAAGAAACTTTGGGGCGATCAGGCAAAAAGCCCACGGGAAAATGAAGTACTTTCAAGGACTGCCATAGAATGGACAGATGTTCACTAAAACGGTCATAATTTTGTCATTCGGAGTCTGTGTCGGAGCCAAAGTACTCAAACTGCTCGCGACAAGCGTGCAAATCCATAAATTACTCGCCGCTTGCGCCAGGAGGCCTGGAGTATCCTCAAATACGGCCTTAAGCAGTAGTTTTTGCCCCTGAAAGTCAAAGAACATCATTCGTCGCTGTTTTTCGGACAAGTTTCTGAAACCATTGGCACTTCCTTTTGAAGGAAATTCAAGAGATTATGTTGCTTATAGACATTAGCCCCCCTGGTAGGGACAAACGTACCTTTCTGCAGATGCTCTATGATCCGGGCAATCTCATTTGGCCATAAATTGAAGAAAATCCCGCGGCTATATGCCTTATTCTCCTTGTTCTCACCGGATGGCATGCTGTAATTCATGCGCGTGAAAGCCAAGAACAAAAGGGCATTCCTGCATCGATCAATATATATGTGGAAACGATATCTAGAGGACAAGAAATTTTGGGGCGGTTAGGCAAAATGCGCACGTGAAAATGAAGTACTTTCAAGGACTGCCATACAATGGACAGATGTTCACTAGAACGGTCATAATTTTGTCATTCAGAGTCCATATCGGACCCACATGTACTCAAACTGCTCGCGGCGAGCATGCGAATCTAGAAAATACTCCCCGCTTGCGCCACGAGGCCTGGAGTACCCTTAAATAAGGCCTTAAGCAGGACATTTTTACCCTAAAAGTTAAAGAACATTATTCATCGGTGTTTTTTAGAATAGTTTCTGAACCCATTGGCACTTCTTTTTGAAGGAAATTCGAGAGATTATGTTGCTTACAGACATTAGCCCCCTGGTATGGACAAACGTACCTTTCTGCAGATGCTTTATGATCCGGGTAATCTCATTTGGCCGTAAATTGAAGAAAATCCAGCGGCTATATGCCTTATTCTCCTTGTTCTCACCGGATGGCACGCTGTAACTCATGCGCGTGAAAGCGAAGAACAAAAGGGCATTCCTAGCATCGTTCAATATATATGTGGAAACGGTATCTCCACTATAGGGGACAAGAAAGTTTGGGGCGATCAGGCAAAAAGCGCACGGGAAAATGAAGTACTTTCAAGGACTGCCATAGAATGGACAGATGTTCACTAAAATGGTCATAATTTTGTCATTCGGAGTCTGTGTCGGACCCAAAGTACTCAAACTGCTCGCGGCAAGCGTACAAATCCATAAATTACTCCCGCTTGCGCCAGGAGGCCGGGAGTATCCTCAAATACGGCCTTAAGCAATAGTTTTTGCCCCTGAAAGTTAAAGAACATCATTCGTCGCTGTTTTTCAGACAAGTTTCTGAACGCATTGGCATTTCCTTTTGAAGGAAATTCAAGAGATTATGTTGCTTATAGACATTAGCCCCCCTGGTAGGGACAAACGTACCTTTCTGCGGATGCTCTATGATCCGGGCAATCTCATTTGGCCATAAATTGAAGAAAATCCCGCGGCTATATGCCTTATTCTCCTTGTTCTCACCGGATGGCATGCTGTAATTCATGCGTGTGAAAGCCAAGAACAAAAGGGCATTCCTGCATCGATCAATATATATGTGGAAACTATATCTCCACTATAGGGAACAACAAATTTTGGGGCGATCAGGCAAAAAGTGCACGGGAAAATGAAGTACTTTCAAGGACTGCCATAGAATGGACAGATGTTCACTAAAACGGTCTTAGTTTTGTCATTCGGAGTCTGTGTCAGACCCAAAGTACTCAAACTGCATGCGGCAAGCGTGCGAATCGATAAAATACTCCCTGCTTGCGCCAGGAGGCCTGGAGTATCCTCAAATACGGCCTTATGCAATAGTTTTTGCCCCTGAAAGTCAAAGAACATCATTCGTCGCTGTTTTTCAGACAAGTTTCTGAACCCATTGGCACTTCCTTTTGAAGGAAATTCAAGAGATTATGTTGCTTATAGACATTAGCCCCCCTGGTAGGGACAAACGTACCTTTCTGCGGATGCTCTATGATCCGGGCAATCTCATTTGGCCATAAATTGGAGAAAATCCAGCAGCTATATGCCTTATTCTCCTTGTTCTCACCGGATGGCATGCTGTAACTCAAGCGCGTGAAAGCCAAGAACAAAAGGGCATTCTGGCATCAATCAATATATATGTGGAAACGATATCTAGAGTTCAAGAAATTTTGGGGCGGTCAGGCAAAAAGCGCACATGAAAATGAAGTACTTTCAAGGATTGCCATAGAATGGACAGATGTTCACTATAACGGTCATAATTTGGACATTCAGAGTCCATGTCGAACCCACATGTACTCAAACTGCTTGCGCCGAGCATGCGAATCTAGAAAATACTCCCCGCTTGCGCCAGGAGGCCCGGAGTACCCTCAAATACGGCCTTAAGCAGGACATTTTCCCTCTGAAAGTCAAAGAACATCATTCGTCCCTGTTTTTCAGACAAGTTTCTGAACCCATTGACACTTCCTTTTGAAGGAACTTCGAGAGATTATGTTGCTTATAGACATTAGCCCCCTGGTAGGGACAACGTACCTTTCTGCAGATGCTCTATGATCCGGGAAATCTGATTTGGCGGTTCATTGAAGACCAGCGGCTATATGCCGTATTCTCCTTGTTCTCACCGGATGGCATGTTGTAACTCATGCGCGTGAAAGCCAAGAACAAAAGGGCATTCCTGGCATCGATCAATATATATGTAGAAAAGATATCTCCACTATAGGGGACAAGAAATTTTGGGCGATCAGGCAAAAAGCGCACGGGAAAATGAAGTACTTTCAAGGACTGCCATAGAATGGACAGATGTTCACTAAAATGGTCATAATTTTGTCATTCGGAGTCTGTGTCGGACCCAAAGTACTCAAACTGCTCGCGGCAAGCGTGCGGATCCATAAATTACTCCCGCTTGCGCCAGGAGGCCTGGAGTGTCCTCAAATACGGCCTTAAGCAATAGTTTTTGCCCCTGAAAGTCAAAGAACATCATTCGTCGCTGTTTTTCAGACAAGTTTCTGAACCCATTGTCACTTCCTTTTGAAGGAAATTCAAGAGATTATGTTGCTTATAGACATTAGCCCCCCTGGTAGGGACAAACGTACCTTTCTGCAGATGCTCTATGATCCGGGCAATCTCATTTGGCCGTAAATTGGAGAAAATCCAGCGGCTATATGCCTTATTCTCCTTGTTCTCACCGGATGGCATGCTGTAACTCATGCGCGTGAAAGCCAAGAATAAAAGGGCATTTTGGCATCGATCAATATATATGTGGAAACAATATCTCCAATATAGAGGACAAGAAATTTTGGGGCGGTCAGGCAAAAAGCGCACATGAAAATGAAGTACTTTCAAGGACTGCCATAGAATGGACAGATGTTCTCTATAACGGTCATAATTTTGACATTCAGAGTCCATGTCGGACCCACATTGATGAGGACATCGATACCATTGTTACACCCACAGCCCCTACTGTTACATATACGGGACCAATTACTAGAGCTCGCGCACACCAATTAAATTACCAGGTACTTTCGTTTCTTGGTAATGATTCTAATGTTCATGAGAATATGATGCTGCCTAAATTGGATACATTTGTTTTGCTTACAAATGAAGGGCCTAGCTTGGAGAAGGATGAACATTGGAGCAAGAACACGCATGGAGTTGATGGCATGCGCAAGGGGATCAAGAACGGAGTTACAAGTGATGATTTCAGGACTTTGAAGCCACCATAAGGAGTGCATGAAGCCTTGGACGAAATATACAAGATGCCACTTTGATGCGGAGCATCCCACGTTCATCCCCATGTACACTCCGACTACTCTCCAAGCCCCAAGGATACATAAGATGAGACCTCGACTATGCGCCATTGGACACAAGGTGAATTCACTCCTCTTCTAACCGTCACATTGTGCATATGAGACACGGCTACTACCTCATGCATGGACCTTGCATACACTCAGGTACAACCAAGATGACCATGGAGAATCCAGGACCAAGGCCAAGCATGGAAGAGGAGAAGGAAGAAGAAGAATGGAGCAAGGATCGAGTTGCCGGATCATCCGGACACCAGCCGGATCATCCGGCCCACCGGATCATCCGGACCCTACCCCGGTCATCCGCATCGGCGCCAAGACTATAGAAGCCCCCGACGAAGCCGGATCATCCGGACGGTCGCCGGATCATCCGGAATCCGACACCGGATCATCGGGCCGCCATCCGGATCATCCGGACTCACTTTGTCTTGTGACTTGGGCCAAGGCCCGTGTACCTCGCCCTCACTTACCCCTTCGTGGCTTAGCACTATAAATAGACCTCCTCCTCCCCACTTTGAGGGTTAGCGTTGATTTAGCTCAAGTTAGAGATAGAGCTACGCTCATCTATCGGATCTCCTCCTCGTGAGAGACCGCGCCTCTTCGGAGAAGATCCTCTCGGATACAAGACCCCTTTACGGAAGATCCCTCGTGGATTCAAGGCCTCCTCTTGGAGATGAACGGTTCCTTTGTATCCTTACCCTAGTTCACTATGTATCTTGTGGATCTCGTGTGTGTATGTTGATCTAGCACTTGTGTGATCGATTCCTTGTTGGTTGAGTGATTCTCTCTCGTTTTCCCCGTGTTTCCCCTCGTGCTTCCGCGTGTTCTTCGTGTTTCCTCCGTAGGATCCCCTCCAAACGTGAAAGATTGACGAATTAGGGTTCCACCCTACATCATATGGTATCATGAGCCATGTTGATCACGTTTTTGGAGCCCCTACCCCTCTTTTTCTAGCTTGATTTTGTGTGTTCTTGCCTAAATCCGAAAATCCCCACCAAAAATAGCCCCCAAATTTTTTTGTGATTTGTTGGTTTGATGATGTTTTGTTGATTTTGATCCATGGATTTGCTTGGTTTCAAGTGGATCTAGCTTTCCCCCAAGTTTCCCCACCTTCCATCCACGAAATCCCTCAAATTTTGCCCCAAAAATCATCCATTTCCGCCCAAAAATTCGCCCCGAGAGCAAATCGGCGGATTGACTTGGCGGATCATCGGACCTTCTCCGGATCATCGGACCAAGCCGGATCAGCTGGGCGCCCCGGACGTCCGGATAAATCGCAGACCGAAAAACAGAACCGGAGCGAGCGAACCCGGATCATCCGGATGTCCTCCGGATCATCCGGACATAGCCGGATGAGCTGGACCTCCTCCGGATGTCCGGTTACACTCGAAACCGACACGGCTGAAATCTTGTTTTGTCCATAACTAATTCATCCGAACTCCGATTTTGACGTTCTTTAGCTCGTTTTGAAGCTATTGACATCCCCTATCCCACAAAAATACCACCAACACCATTTGACACCATCAACTTTTCTGAAATTTGGCAAGTTTGCCTAGGCCCTACACCATATCATCCGCATTACCACCACCGACTTCCGCAACCTAACCCATTTTGTTCCACATTGCATATATGGTTGTTTGAGTTGCGATTAGAGTCTCCTAAGTGTTTCGGCTACTTAGGGACAATTGCTTCTTCATCAACCACTACCACCACTTCCGCATAACCTTGCCCATCATACACTTCCACCAACCAAAACTAACCCAATTTTGTTTGAGCTTGTTTGAGTTGTGGCTCGTGTCTCCTAAGGTGTTTCGGCTACTTAGGGACGGCAACTTCAACTCCGACTCGTATATAGCCCATCATTCCACTTCCGCATTGCCTAGTGCAACACCACCACCGCTTTCCGCTACCACCATTTGACATTTGCCTTTTGAGATTTTGAGTTTGCGGGTTTTCCGTTTCCTAAGGTGTTTCGGCTACTTAGGGACGAGTCTCCATCATCTTGGTATCTACACCAAGAACACCGCCACTCATCATCATAAGGGATGTAACCTCGACGACACCTTTGTATATACCCTTGCAATTGCATTATTGACCCCTAGCCCATTTTGCGTCACTTACCTATCGAGACTAGCCATTTGAGTATTGCCGGCAACGTTACTTGTGCACATTAGTGGTCCATACCTTCCATAGCATACATACCATATCATATTGGTATCATATCATCCATTGTGCCTCAAGTTTGTTCCCGCATATACACAATTGCTATCTTGGTTTGTGCATTGTACAAAAGTGGCCATTGAAAAAAAAGCTTTTAAGCAAAAAGATAGCAAAGAGCTCGTGAGCAAGTGCCATAGCATCATATCCCATTGCACATAGGATTGTCAAATCTACATCATATGATATCATGCTTGAAAGAAACACCGGGAACCATACATACATAGCATACTTGGGATAGAAGAATATCCATTTTGCATCTTATAGGTTGTGCACAAGTGTCGTATCCGCTTATTGAGCAATCGTGCTAGCGTCTCTCTTGAGTTGTGCAACATGAGCGTTTTGGTGGATTCCACATTTTGAGCTCATTCCTTGGTTGCACGACCCCATTTATCTATCCGTGTGTGTGTTTCCGTGTGCCATTCTTTGCTATTGGTCCATTTGTTTCACTTGCGAATTTGTGAATCTTTTTCAACATTATTGACTCTTGCTAACATTTTGCATTAAATTTTTGTGCCACTATCCTCACCGAGCTCCACTATAAGCCTTACTTGTGTAGGTGTGAGAATCGACAAGGATCGGTACCAATAGTGCTATTTCATTGTCCACATTTGAGTGAACTTGATTCATCTTCAACTTTGGTCAAAGGTACATTGGTATACGTTCTTCTCTTTCTCCCACTCATATTTGCTCGAGTCTTGTTATGGATAGGCAAGGCATTCCCTCTCCGGTCACTGACAACAACGACGGCGTGAACAACTACATCTCCAAAGCGTCCATCTTGATCTACAACGACAAATACAAGGCGCACAATCAAGATTGCGAGAGCGATCGAGAACATCTCCATCGACATTCGTCACTCGAAGCAAGGAAAAGGGACTACATCGAAAAGAAGCTTGCCGCACATAAAGAGGAGCAAGATGCAAGGATGGAGGAGATTAGAGCCTTGATCAAGTCTTCTTCCCTTCATCATCCTCAAGGCGGCGGCGGTCAAGCCACAAGTCTTCGGAGCGCGAAAAAGATGCAAGTGCAAATCGTCCTTGTCCACATCTACATGGCGATCACCATCACGTTCATGATCATCGCCGCCATGAAGGGCAAGTCACCTCCAAGCAACATGTGCACGACGACGACGGACGACATCTCCTACGAGCTCAAGCACGACAACGACATCATCATCATGAAGATGCTCCTGGCGCAAATGCACAAGTCCCAACAAGACCTACTTCACGCAAAATCCAAGCTTCAAGAGCACAAAAGAAGACCGCGAGGCGACCACCACCAAGGCGGCGCTACGACTACACCAACCACTTTGGCATCTTAGCCAAGTGCTATCAAAACATCTTCGCCTTTGGATGTCTGCATCTTCGCCTACTTCCCACGAGTACGCCTACATCGACTTCATCAAGTCCAAGGCGACTACCTACGAGAGAGGGTGACACGTCCATCTTCGGAAGCCCCTCAAGGAAGATGGCCGAGCATGGGAAACTCCCTCGGTCATGGAGACGAGCTATGAGGTGCCACATCATATGGGCCTCCAACCACAAGACGGTGACAAGAAGGTTGAGCATGGGACTACCCCTTCAACCAAGGCGACGATAGGAGTTGAGCATGGAGACATTTGCACCTATATCCCTCCGACACCCACATATGTCGAGATGCCCCAAGTGCCATGTGAGGAGAGCCACCACCCCATGAGTGACATGGTGACTCCACCATACGTGACATTGGCGCATCTCCTATGAGAGGATGAGTGTGACCACCACTAGCCCCACACATGAGAGCATGCCACACATCCTATGTGAGGTTGAGCGCCATTTGAGTGACTCCAACAAACATATGAGTGAGAGCATCCTTGAGGGAGTGAGTGAGCCACAACACTTAGAGAGTGAGGTAGTTGACACGGCACGCGAGGCCACTATGATTTCTAACGACTTAACCTCTACTCCTAGTGTGTTTTCTTCTATGGTGCTAGGTCTCCTCCGCTTGCGCCAGGAGGCCCGGAATACCCTCAAATACGGCCTTAAGCAGGACCTTTCGCCCCTGAAAGTCAAAGAACATCATTCGTCGCTATTTTCAGACAAGTTTCTGAACCCATTGGCACTTCCTTTTGAAGGAACTTCGAGAGATTATTTTGCTTATAGACATTAGTCCCCCTGGTAGGGACAAACGTACCTTTCTGCAGATGCTCTATGATCCGGGCAACCTCATATGCCTGTAAATTGAAGAAAATCCAGCGGCTATATGCCTTATTCTCCTTGTTCTCACAGGATGGCATGCTGTAACTGATGCGCGTGAAATCCAATAACAAAAGGGCATTCCTAGCATCGGCCAATATACATGTGGAAACAATATCTCCACTATAGAGGACAAGAAATATTGGGGCAATCAGGCAAAAAGCGCACGGGAAAATGAAGTACTTTCAAGGACTGCCATAGAATGGACAGATGTTCACTAAAATGGTCATAATTTTGTCATTCGTAGTCTGTGTCGGACCCAAAGTACTCAAACTGCTTGTGGCAAGTGTGTGAATCCATAAAATACTCTCCGCTTGCGCCAGGAGGCCTGGAGTGCCCTCAAATACGGCCTCAAGCAGGAATTTTTGCCCCTGAAAGTCAAAGAACATCATTCGTCACTGTTTTTCAGAAAAGTTTCTGAACCCATTGGAACTTTGTTTTGAAGGAAATTCGAGAGATTATGTTGCTTATAGACATTAGCCCCCCTAGTAGCGACAAACATACCTTTCTGCAGATGCTCTATGATGCGGCCAATTTCATTTGGCCTTAAATTGAAGAAAATCCAGCGGCTATATGCCTTATTCTCCTTGTTCTCGCCGGATCGCATGCTGTAACTCATGCGCGTGAAAGCCAAGACCAAAAGGGCATTCACGCGCGTGTCAATATATATGTGGAAACGATATTCCACTATAGAGGACAAGAAATTTTGGGCGGTCAGCAAAAGCGCGCGTGAAAATGAAGTACTTTCAGGGCGCCATAGAATGGACAGATGTTCACTAAAATGGTCATAATTTTGTCATTCAGAGTCCGTGTCGGACCCAAAGTACTCAAACTGCTCACGGCAAGCGTGCGAAAATAAAATACTCTTCGTTTGTGCCAGGAGGCCCGAAGTACCCTCAAATACGGCCTTAAGCAGGACTTTTTGCCCTTGAAAGTCAAAGAACATCATTCGTCGTTGTTTTTCAGACAAGTTTCTGAACCCATTGGCACTTTCTTTTGAAGGAAATTGGAGAGATTATTTTGCTTATAGACATTAGCCCCCCGGGTAGGGACAAACATACCTTTATGCAGATGCTCTATGATCCGGGCAATCTCATTTGGCCATAAATTGAAGAAAATCCAGCGGCTATATGCCTTATTATCCTTGTTCTCGTCGGATGGCATGCTGTAACTCATGCGCGTGAAAGGGAAGAACTAAAGGGCATTCCTGGCATCGGTCAATATATATGTGGAAACGATATCTCCACTATAGAGGGAAATAAATTTTGGGGCGATCAGGCAAAAAGCGCATGGGAAAATGAAGTACTTTCAACGACTGCCATAGAATGGACAGATGTTCACTAAAACGGTCATAATTTTATCATTCGGAGTCTGTGTCGGACCCAAAGTACTCAAACTGCTTTCATGATAGCGTGCGAATCCATAAAATACTCTCCGCTTGCACCAGGAGGCCCGGAGTACCCTCAAATACGGCCTTAAGCAGGACCTTTTGCCCCTGAAAGTCAAAGAACATCATTCGTCGCTGTTTTCTGACAAGTTTCTGAACCCATTGGCACTTCCTTTTGAAGGAACTTCGAGAGATTATTTTGCTTACAGACATTAGCCCCCCTGGTAGGGACAAACATACCTTTCTACAGATGCTCTATGATCTGGGAAATCTCATTTGGCCGTAAATTGAAGAAAATCCAGCGGCTATATGCCTTATTCTCCTTGTTCTCACCGGATGGCATGCTGTAACTCATGCGCGTGAAAGCAAAGAACAAAAGGGCATTCCTGGCATCGGTCAATATATATGTGGAAACGATATCTATACTATAGAGGAAAAGAAAATTTGGGGCGATCAGGCAAAAAGCGCACGGGAAAATGAAGTACTTTCAACGACTCCCATAGAATGGACAGATGTTCACTAAAACGGTCATAATTTTATCATTCGGAGTCTGTGTCGGACCCAAAGTACACAAACTGCTCGCGGCAAGCGTGCGAATCCATAAAATACTCTCCGCTTGCGCCAGGAGGCCCGGAGTACCCTCAAATACGGCCTTAAGCAGGACCTTTTGCCCCTGAAAGTCAAAGAACATCATTCGTCGCTGTTTTCAGACAAGTTTCTGAACCCATTGGCACTTCCTTTTTAAGGAACTTCGAGAGATTATTTAGCTTATAGACATTAGCCCCCCTGGTAGGGACAAACGTACCTTTCTGCAGATGCTCTATGATCCGGGCAATCTCATTTGGCCGTAAATTGAAGAAAATCCAGCGGCTATATGCCTTATTCTCCTTGTTCTCACCGGATGGCATGCTGTAACTCATGCGCGTGAAAGCCAAGAACAAAAGGGCATTCCTGGCATCGGTCAATATATATGTGGAAACGATATCTCCACTATAGAGGACAAGAAATTTTGGGGCGGTCAGGCAAAAAGCGCACGAGAAAATGAAGAACTTTCAAGGACTGCCATAGAATGGACAGATGTTCACTAAAACAGTCATAATTTTGTCATTCGTATTCCGTGTCGGACCCACATGTTCTCAAACTGCTCGCGGCGAGCATGCGAATCCATAAAATACTCCCCGCTTTCGCTAGGAGGCCCGGAGTACCCTCAAATACGGCCTTAAGCAGGACTTTTTGCCCCTGAAAGTCAAAGAACGTCATTAGTCGCTGTTTTTCAGATAAGTTTCTGAACCCATTGGCACTTCTTTTTGAAGGAACTTCGAGAGATTATGTTGCTTATAGACATTAGCCCCCGTGGTAGGGACAAACTTACCTTTCTACAGATGCTCTATGATCCGGGCGATCTCATTTGGCCATAAATTGAAGAGAATCCAGCGGCTATATGCCTTATTCTCCTTGTTCTCACCGGATGGCATGCTGTAACTCATGCGTGTGAAAGCCAAGAACAAAAGGGCATTCCTGGCATGAGTCAATATATATAAGGAAACGATATCTCCACTATAGAGGACAAGAAATTTTGGGGCGGTCATGCAAAAAGCGCACGAGAAAATGAAGTACATGGACAGATGTTCACTAAAACGGTTATAATTTTATCATTCGGAGTCTGTGTTAGACCCAAACTACTCAAACTGCTCGCGGCAAGCATGTGAATCCATAAAATACTCTCCGCTTGCACCAGGAGACCCGGAGTACCCTCAAATACGGCCTTAAGCAGGACTTTTTGCCGCTGAAAGTCAAAGAACATCATTCGTCGCTGTTTTTCAGACAAGTTTCTGAACCCATTGGCACTACCTTTCGAAGGAACTTCAAGATATTATTTTGCTAATAGATATTAGCCCCCCTGGTAGGGACAAACGTACCTTTTTGCAAATGCTCTATGATCCGGGCAATCTCATTTGCCGTAAATTGAAGAAAATCCAGCGGCTATATGCCTTATTCTCCTTGTTCTCAGTGGATGACATGCTGTAACTCATGCGCGTGAAAGCCAAGAACTGAAGGGAATTCCTGGCATCAGTCAATATATATGTGGAAACAATATCTCCACTATAGAGGACAAGAAATTTCGGGGCGGTCAGCAAAAAGCACACGAGAAAATGAAGTACTTTCTAGGACTGCCATAGAATTTATAGATGTTCAATAAAACGGTCATAATTTTGTCATTTGGAGTCTGTTTCGGACCCACATGTACTCAAACTGCTCGCGGCGAGCATGCGAATCTAGAAAATGCTCCCCGCTTGCGCCAGGAGGCCCGGAGTACCCTCAAATACGGCCTTAAGCAGGACTTTTTGCCCCTGAAAGTCAAAGAACATCATTCGTTGCTGTTTTTCAGACAAGTTTCTGAATCCATTGGCAATTCCTTTTGAAGGAACTTCGAGAGATTATGTTGCTTATAGACATTAGCCCCCCTGGTAGGGACAAACGTACCTTTCTTCAGATGCTCTATGATCCGGGCAATCTCATTTGGTCGTAAATTGAAGAAAATCAAGCGGCTATATGCCTTATTCTCCTTGTTCTCACCGGATGGCATGTTTGTAACTCAGTAGCGTGAAAGCCAAGAACAAAAGGGCATTCTGGCATCGGTCAATATATATGTGGAAACGATATCTCCACTATAGAGGACAAGAAATTTTGGGGCGGTCGGGCAAAAGCGACGAGAAAATGAAGTACTTTCAAGGATCGCGCCATAGAATGGACAGATGTTTACTAAAGCGGTCATAATTTTGTCATTGAGTCCGTGTCGCACCCACATGTTTCAAACTGCTTTCATGGCGAGCATGCGAATCCGTAAAATACTCCCCTTTAGCTAGGAGGCCCGGAGTACCCTCAAATGCAGCCATAAGGGGCTTTTTGCCTGAAAGTCAAAGAACATCATTAAATCATTGTTTTTCGGACAAGTTTCTGAACCCATTGGCACTTCTTTTTGAAGGAACTTCGAGAGATTATGTTGCTTATAGACATTAGCCCCCGTGGTAGGGACAAACTTACCTTTCTGCAGATGCTCTATGATCCGGGCAATCTCATTTGGCCGTAAATTGAAGAAAATCCAGGGCTATATGCCTTATTCTCTTTGTTCTCACCGGATGGCATGCTGTAACTCATGCACGTGAAAGCCAGGAACAAAAGGGCATTCCTGGCATGGGTCAATATATATAAGGAGACGATATCTCAACTATAGAGGACAAGAAATTTTGGGGCGGTCAGTCAAAAAGCGCACGAGAAAATGAAGTACATGGACAGATGTTCACTAAAACGGTCATAATTTTATCATTCGGAGTCTGTGTTAGACCCAAACTGCTCAAACTGCTCGCGGCAAGCATGCGCATCCCTAAAATACTCTCCGCTCGTGCCAGGAGGCCCGGAGTACTCTCAAATACGGCCTTAAGCAGGACTTTTTGCACCTGAAGGTCAAAGAACATCATTCGTCGCTGTTTTTCAGACAAGTTTCTGAACCCATTGGCACTACCTTTTGAAGGAACTTCAAGAGATTATTTTGCTAATAGACATTAGCCCCCCTGGTAGGGACAAACGTACCTTTCTATAGATGCTCTATGATTCGGGCAATCTCATTTGCCGTAAATTGAAGAAAATCCAGCGACTATATGCCTTATTCTCCTTGTTCTCACCGGATGGCATGCTGTAAGTCATGCGCGTGAAAGCCAGGAACAAAAGGGCATTCCTGGCATCGGTCAATATATATGTGGAAATGATATCTCCACTATAGAGGACAAGAAATTTCGGGGCGGTCAGCAAAAAGTGCACGAGAAAATGAAGTACTTTCTAGGACTGCCATAGAATGGACAGATGTTCACTAAAACGGTCATAATTTTGTCATTCTCAGTCTGTGTCGGACCCACATGTACTCAAACTGCTCGTGGCGAGCGCGCGAATCCAGAAAATACTCCCCGCTTGCGCCAGGAGGCCCGGAGTACCCTTAAATATGGCCTTAAGCGGGACTTTTTGGCCCTGAAAGTCAAAGAACAATATTCGTCGCTGTTTTTCAGACAAGTTTCTGAACCCATTGGCACTTCCTTTTGAAGGAACTTCGAGAGATTATGTTGCTTATAGACATTAGGTCCCGTGGTAAGGACAAACGTACCTTTCTGCAGATGCTCTATGATCCGGACAATCTCATTTGGCCGTAAATTGAAGAAAATCCAGCGGCTATATGCCTTATTCTCCTTGTTTTTTTGTTGGATGGTATGCCGAAACTCATGCGCGTGAAAGGCATGAACAAAAGGGCATTCCTGGCAGCGGTTAATCTATATGTGGAAAAAATATCTCCACTATAGAGGACAAGAAATTTTGGGGCGGTCAGGCAAAAAGCGCACGAGAAAATGAAGTACATGGATAGATGTTCACTAAAACGGTCATAATTTAATCATTCGGAGTCTGTGTTACAACCAAACTACTCAAACTTTGCGCGGCAAGCGTGCGAATCCATAAAATACTCTCTGCTCGCGCCAGGAGGCCCGGAGTACCCTCAAATACGGCCCTAAGCAGGACTTTTTGCCCCTGAAAGTCAAAGAACATCATTCATCGCTATTTTTCAGACAAGTTTCTGAACCCATTGGCACTACCTTTTGAAGGAACTTGGAGAGATTATTTTGCTAATAGTCATTAGCCCCCCTAGTAGGGACAAACGTACCTTTCTGCAGATGCTTTATGATCCGGGCAATCTCATTTGTCGTAAATTGAGGAAAATCCAGCGGCTATATGTCTTATTCTCCTTCTTCTCACCGGATGGCATGCTGTAAGTCATGCGCGTGAAAGCCAAGAACAAAAGGGCATTCCTGGCATCGGTCAATATATATGTGGAAACGATATGTCCACTATAGAGGACAAGAAGCGCACGAGAAAATGAAGTACTTTCTAGGACTGCCATAGAATGGACAGATGTTCACTAAAACGGTCATAATTTTGTCAATTGGAGTCTGTGTCGGACCTACATGTACTCAAACTGCTCACGGCGAGCATGCGAATCTAGAAAATACTCCCCGCTTGCGCCAGGAGGCTCAGAGTACCCTCAAATACGGCCTTAAGCAGGACTTTTTGCCCCTAAAAGTCAAAGAACATCATTCGTCGCTGTTTTTCAGACAAGTTTCTGAATCCATTGGCACTTCCTTTTGAAGGAACTTCGAGAGAATATGTTGTTTATAGATATTAGCCCCCCTGGTAGGGACAAACGTACCTTTCTACAGATGCTCTATGATCTGGGCAATCTCATTTGGTCGTAAGTTGAAGAAAATCCAGTGGCTATATGCCTTATTCTCCTTGTTCTCACGGGATGGCATGCTGTAACTCATGCGCGTGAAAGCCAAGAACAAAAGGGCATTCCTGGCATCGGTCAATATATATGTGGAAACGATATCTCCACTATAGAGGACAAGAAATTTTGGGGCGGTCAGGCAAAAAGCGCACGAGAAAATGAAGTACTTTCAAGGACTGCCATAGAATGGACAGATGTTTACTAAAACGGTCATAATTTTGTCATTCGGAGTCCGTGTCGTACCCACATGTTCTGAAACTGCTCGCGGCGAGCATGCGAATCCGTAAAATACTCCCCGCTTTCGCTAGGAGGCCCGGAGTACCCTCAAATGCAGCCATAAGCAGGGCTTTTTGCCCCTGAAAGTCAAAGAACATCATTCGTCGTTGTTTTTCAGACAAGTTTCCGAACCAATTGGCACTTATTTTTGAAGGAACTTTGAGAGATTATGTTGCTTATAGACATTAGCCCCCGTGGTAGGGACAAACTTACCTTTCTGCAGATGCTCTATGATCCGGGCAATCTCATTTGGCCGTAAATTGAAGAAAACCCAGCGGCTATATGCCTTATTCTCCTTGTTCTCACCGGATGGCATGCTGTAACTCATGCGCGTGAAAGCCAAGAACAAAAGGGCATTCCTGGCATCGGTCAATATATATGTGGAAACGATATCTCCACTATAGAGGACAAGAAATTTTGGGCGATCGAGAAAAAGCACGAGAAAATGAAGTACTTTCTAGGACTGCCATAGAATGGACAGATGTTCACTAAAACGGTCATAATTTTGTCATTCTCAGTCTGTGTCGGACCCACATGTACCCAAACTGCTCGTGGCGAGCGCGCGAATCCAGAAAATACTCCCCGCTTGCGCCAGGAGGCCCGGAGTACCCTTAAATACGGCCTTAAGCGGGACTTTTTGGCCCTGAAAGTCAAAGAACAATATTCGTCGCTGTTTTTCAGACAAGTTTCTGAACCCATTGGCACTTCCTTTTGAAGGAACTTCGAGAGATTATGTTGCTTATAGACATTAGCTCCCGTGGTAAGGACAAACGTACCTTTCTGCAGATGCTCTATGATCCGGGCAATCTCATTTGGCCGTAAATTGAAGAAAATCCAGCGGCTATATGCCTTATTCTCCTTGCTTTTGTCGGATGGTATGCCGAAACTCATGCGCGTGAAAGGCATGAACAAAAGGGCATTCCTGGCAGCGGTTAATCTATATGTGGAAAAAATATCTCCACTATAGAGGACAAGAAATTTTGGGGCGGTCAGGCAAAAAGCGCACGAGAAAATGAAGTACATGGACAGATGTTCACTAAAACGGTCATAATTTAATCATTCGGAGTCTGTGTTACAACCAAACTACTCAAACTTTGCGCGGCAAGCGTGCGAATCCATAAAATACTCTCTGCTCGCGCCAGGAGGCCCGGAGTACCCTCAAATACGGCCCTAAGCGGGACTTTTGCCCTCGAAAGTCAAAGAACATCATTCATCGCTTTTTTGGACAAGTTTCGAACCCATTGGCACTACCTTTTGAAGGAACTTGGAGAGATTATTTTGCTAATAGACATTAGCCCCCCTAGTAGGGACAAACGTACCTTTCTGCAGATGCTCTATGATCCGGGCAATCTCATTTGCTGTAAATTGAGGAAAATCCAGCGGCTATATGTCTTATTCTCCTTCTTCTCACCGGATGGCATGCTGTAAGTCATGCGCGTGAAAGCCAAGAACAAAAGGGCATTCCTGGCATCGGTCAATATATATGTGGAAACGATATGTCCACTATAGAGGACAAGAAGCGCACGAGAAAATGAAGTACTTTCTTGGACTGCCATAGAATGGACAGATGTTCACTAAAACGGTCATAATTTTGTCAATTGGAGTCTGTGTCAGACCTACATGTACTCAAACTGCTCGCGGCGAGCATGCGAATCTAGAAAATACTCCCCGCTTGCGCCAGGAGGCTCGGAGTACCCTCAAATACGGCCTTAAGCAGGACTTTTTGCCCCTAAAAGTAAAAGAACATCATTAAATCGCTGTTTTTCGAGACAAGTTTACGAATCCATTGGCACTTCCTTTTGAAGGAACTTGAGAGAATATGTTGTTTATAGATATTAGCCCCCTGGTAGGGACAAGCGTACCTTTCTCTGGATGCTCTATGATCAGGGCAATCTCATTTGGTCGTAAGTTGAAGAAAATCCAGTGGCTATATGCCTTATTCTCCTTGTTCTCACGGGATGGCATGTTGTAACTCATGCGCGTGAAAGCCAAGAACAAAAGGGCATTCCTGGCATCGGTCAATATATATGTGGAAACGATATGTCCACTATAGAGGACAAGAAGCGCACGAGAAAATGAAGTACTTTCTAGGACTGCCATAGAATGGACAGATGTTCACTAAAACGGTCATAATTTTGTCAATTGGAGTCTGTGTCAGACCTACATGTACTCAAACTGCTCATGGCGAGCATGCGAATCTAGAAAATACTCCCGCGCCGCGGGGAGGCTGGAGTACCCTCAAATCGACCTTAAGCAGGACTTTTGCCCTAAAAGTCAAAGAACATCATAAATCATTGTTTTTCGGACAAGTTTCGAATCCATTGGCACTTCCTTTTGAATGAACTTGAGAGAATATGTTGTTTATAGATATTAGCCCCTGGTAGGGACAAACGTACCTTTCTCGGATGCTCTATGATCCGGCAATCTCATTTGGTCGTAAGTTGAAGAAAATCCAGTGGCTATATGCCTTATTCTCCTTGTTCTCACGGGATGGCATGCTGTAACTCATGCGCGTGAAAGCCAAGAACAAAAGGGCATTCCTGGCATCGGTCAATATATATGTGGAAACGATATCTCCAATATAGAGGACAAGACATTTTGGGGCGGTCAGGCAAAAAGCGCACGAGAAAATGAAGTACTTTCAAGGACTGCCATAGAATGGACAGATGTTCACTAAAACGGTCATAATTTTGTCATTCGGAGTCCGTGTCAGACCCACATGTTCCGAAACTGTTCGCGGCGAGCATGCGAATCCATAAAATACTCCCCGTTTTCGCTAGGAGGCCCGGAGTACCCTCAAATACGGCCTTAAGCAGGACTTTTTGCCCCTGAAAGTCAAAGAACATCATTCGTCGTTGTCTTTCAGACAAGTTTCTGAACCCATTGGCACTTATTTTTGAAGGAACTTCGAGAGATTATGTTGCTTATAGACATTAGCCCCCGTGGTAGGGACAAACTTACCTTTCTGCAGATGCTCTATGATCCGGGCAATCTCATTTGGCGGTAAATTGAAGAAAACCCATGACTATATGCCTTATTCTCCTTGTTCTCACCGGATGGCATGCTGTAACTCATGCGCGTGAAATCCAAGAACAAAAGGGCATTCCTGGCATGGGTCAATATATATAAGGAAACGATATCTCCACGATAGAGGACAAGAAATTTTTGGGTGGTCAGGCAAAAAGCGCACGAGAAAATGAAGTACATGGACAGATGTTCACTAAAACGGTCATAATTTTATCATTCGGAGTTTGTGTTAGACCCAAACTACTCAAACTGCTCGCGGCAAGCGTGCGAATCCATAAAATACGCTCCGCTTGCGCCAGGAGGCCCGGAGTACCCTCAAATACGGCCTTAAGCAGGACTTTTTGCCCCTGAAAGTCAAAGAACATCATTCGTCACTGTTTTTCAGACAAGTTTCTGAACCCATTTGCACTACCTTTTGAAGGAACTTCGAGAGATTATTTTGCTAATAGACATTAGCCCCCCTGGTAAGGACAAAAGTACCTTTCTGCAGATGCTCTATGATTCGGGCAATCTCATTTGGCCGTAAATTGAAGAAAATCCAGCGGCTATATGCCTTATTCTCCTTGTTCTCACCGGATGGCATGCTGTAACTCATGCGTGTGAAAGCCAAGAACAAAAGGTCATTCCTGGCATTAGTCAATATATATGTGGAAACGATATCACCACTATAGAGGACAAGAAATTTTGGGGCGGTCAGGCAAAAAACGCACAAGAAAAAGAAGTACTTTCAAGGTGTGCCATAGAATGGACAGATGTTCACTAAAACGGTCATAATTTTGTCATTCGGAGTCCGTGTCGGACTCACATGTACTCAAACTGCTCGCGGCGAGCATGCCAATCTAGAAAATACTCCCGGCTTGCGCTAGGAGGCCCGGAGTACCCTCAAATACGGCCATAAGCTGGACTTTTTGGCCCTGAAAGTCAAAGAACATTATTCGTCGCTGTTTTTCAGACCAGTTTCAGAACCCATTGGCACTTCCTTTTGAAGGAAATTCGAGAGATTATGTTGCTTATAGACATTATCCCCCTTGGTAGGGACAAACGTACCTTTCTGCAGAAGCTCTTTGATCCGGCCAATCTCATTTGGCCGTAAATTGAAGAAAATCCAGCGGATATATGCCTTATTCTCCTTGTTTTTGCCGGATGGCATGCTGTAACTCATGCGCGTGAAAGTCGAGAACAAAAGGGCATTCCTGGCATCGGTCAATATATATGTGGAAACGATATCTCCACTATAGAGGACAAGAAATTTTGGGGCTGTTAGGCAAAAAGCGCACGGGAAAATGAAGTACTTTCAAGGAGTGCCATAGAATGGACAGATGTTCACTAAAACGGTCATAATTTTGTCATTTGGCGTCCGTCTTGGACACACAAGTACTCAAACAGCTCGTGGCGAGCGTGCGAATCCAGAAAATACTCCCCGCTTTCGCCAGGAGGCCCGGAGTACCCTCAAATATGGCCTTAAGAAGCACTTTTTGGCCCTAAAAGTCAAAGAACATCATTCATCACTGTTTTTCAGACAAGTTTCTGAACCCAATGGCACTTCCTTTTGAAGAAAATTTGAGAGATTATGTTGCTTATAGACATTAGCCCCCTGGTAGGGACAGACGTACCTTTTTGCAGATGCTCCATGATCCGGGCAATCTCATTTGGCCGTAAATTGAAGAAAATCCAGCGGCTATATGCCTTTTTCTCCTTGTTTTTGCCGGATGGCATGCTGTAACTCATGCGCATGAAAGCCAAGAATAAAAGGGCATTCCTGGCATCAGTCAATACATATGTGGAAACGATATCTCCACTATAGAGGACTAGAAATTTTGGGGTGGTTAGTCAAAAACGCACGGGAAAATGAAGTACTTTCAAGGACTGCCATTTAATGGAGAGATGTTCACTAAAACGGTCATAATGTTTTCATTCGTAGTCCGTGTTGGACCCAGAAGTACTCAAACTGCTCGCGGCGAGCGCGTGAATCAAGAAAATACTCCCCGCTTGCGCCAAGAGGCCTGGAGTACCCTTAAATACGGGCTTAAGCAGGAATTTTTGGCCCTGAAAGTCAAAGAACATCATTCATCGTCATTTTTCAGACAAGTTTCTGAACCCATTGGCACTTCCTTTTGAAGGAAATTCAAGAGATTATGTTGCTTATATACATTTGCCCCCCCTGGTAGGGACAAACGTAACTTTTTACAGATGCTTTATGATCCGGGCAATCTCATTTGGCCGTAAATTGAACAAAATCCAGCGGCTATAAGCCTAATTTGGCAGTCAGGCAAAAAGCGCACAGGAAAATGAAGTACTTTCAAGTACTGCCATAGAATGGACAGATGTTCACTAAAACGGTCATAATTTTTTCATTCGGAGTCCTTGTTGGACCCACAAGTACTCAAACAGCTCGCGGCGAGCGTGCGAATCCAGAAAATACTCCCCGCTTGCGCCAGGATGCCCGGAGTACCCTCAAATACGGCATTAAGCAGGACTTTTTGGCCCTGAAAGTCAAAGAACATCATTCGTTGTTGTTTTTCACACAAGTTTTTGAACCCATTGGCACTTACTTTTGAAGGAACTTTTAGAGATTACTTTGCTTATAGACATTAGCCCCCCTGGTAGGGACAAACGTACCTTTCTGCAGATGCTCTATGATCCGGGCAATCTCATTAATTTGTCGATTGAAGAAAATCCAGTGACTATATGCCTTATTCTCCTTGTTTTCGCCGGATGGCATGATGTAACTCATGAGCGTGAAAGCCAAGAACAAAAGGGCATTCCTGGCATCGGTCAATATATATGTGGAAATGATATCTCCACTATAAAGGACAAGAAATTTTGGGGCGGTCAGGCTAAAAGCGCAAGGGAAAATGAAGTATTTTCAAGGACTGCCATAGAATGGACAGATGTTCACTAAAACGGTCATAATTTTGTCATTTGGAGTCTGTGTCGGACCCACAAGTACTCAAACTGCTCGCGCCGAGCGTGTGAATCCAGAAAATACTCCCCGCTTGCACCAGGAGGCCCGGAGTTCCCTCAAATACAACCTTAAGCGAGACTTTTTGGCCCCGAAAGTCAAAGAACATCATTAAATCGCTGTTTTTGAAAAGTTTGAACCCATTGGCACTTCCTTTTGAAGGAAATTCAAGAGATTATGTTGCTTATAGACATTAGCCCCCCTGGTAGGGTCAAACGTACCTTTCTACAGATGCTCTACGATCCAGCCAATCTCATTTGGCCGTATATTGAAGAAAATCCATGGCTATGTGCCTTATTCTCCTTGTTTTTGCGGATGGCATGCTTTAGCTCATGCGTGAAAGCCAAGAACAAAAGGGCATTCTGGCATTGGTCAATATATATGTGGAAGCGATATCTCCACTATAGAGGACAAGAAATTTTGGGGCGGTTAGGCAAAAGCGCGACGGAAAATGAAGTACTTTCAAGGACTGCCATAGAATGGACAGATGTTCACTAAAACGGTCATAATTTTGTCATTCTCAGTCCGTGTCGGACCTAGAAGTACTCAAACTGCTCGCGGCGAGCACGCGAATCTAGTAAATACTCCCCGCTTGCGCCAGGAGGCCCGGAGTACCCTTAAATACAGCCTTAAGCGGGATTTTTTGGCCCTGAAAGTCAAAGAACATTATTCGTTGTTGTTTTTCAGACGAGTTTCTGAACCCATTGGCACTTCCTTTTGAAGGAAATTCAAGAGATTATGTTGCTTATAGACATTAGCCCCCCTGGTAGGGACAAACATACGTTTCTGCAGATGCTCTATGATCCGGGCAATCTCATTTGGCCGTAAATTGAAGAAAATCCAGCGGCTATATGCCTTATTCTCCTTGTTTTTGCCTGATGGTATGCCGTAACTCATGCGCGTGAAAGGCAAGAACAAAAGGGCATTCCTGGCAACGGTTAATATATATGTGGAAAAAATATCTCCACTATAGAGGACAAGAAATTTTGGGGCGGTCAGGGAAAAAGCGCACGGGAAAATGAAGTACTTTCAAGGACTTCCATAGAATGGACAGATGTTCACCAAAACGGTCATAATTTTGTCATTCGGAGTCCGTGTCGGACCCACAAGTACTCAAACTGCTCGCGCCGAGCGTGCGAATCTAGAAAATACTCCCCTCTTGCGCCAGGAGGCCTTGCGTACCCTCAAATACGGCCTTAAGCAGGACTTTTTGGCCCTGAAAGTCAAAGAACATCATTCGTCACTATTTTTAGACAAGTTTCAGAACCCATTGGCACTTCCTTTTGAAGGAAATTCGAGAGATTATGTTTCTTATAGACATTACCCCCCTGGTAGGGACAAACGTACCTTTCTACAGATGCTCTATGATCCGAGCAATCTCATTAATTTGTCGATTGAAGAAAATCAGTGACTATATGCCTTATTCTTCTTGTTTTCGCGGATGGCATGATGTAACTCATGGCGTGAAAGCTAAGAACAAAAGGGCATTCTGGCATCGGTCAATATATATATGTGGAAATGATATCTCTACTATAGAGGACAGGAAATTTTGGGGCGGTCGGGCTAAAAGCGCATGGGAAAATGAAGTATATCCCATTGCACATAGGATTGTCAAATCTACATCATATGATATCATGCTTAGAAAGAAACACGGGAACCATACATACATAGCATACTTGGGATGAAGAATATCCATTTGCATCTTATAGGTTGTGCACAATTATCATTATCCATTTATGAGCAATGTGCTAAACGTCTCTCTTGAGTTGTGCAACAGGCGTTTTAGTGGATTCCACATTTTGAGCTCATTCCTTGGTTGCGACCCATTTATCTATCCCAGTGTGTGTGTTCAGTGTGCCATTCTTTGCTATTGGTCCATTTGTTTCCTTGCGAATTTGTGAATCTTTTCAACATTATTGACTCTTGCTAACATTTTGCATTAAATTTTTGTGCCACTATCCTCACACGAGCTCCACATAAGCCTTACTTGTGTAGGTGTGAGAATCGACAAGGATCGGTACCAATAGTGCTATTTCATTGTCCACATTTGAGTGAACTTGATTCATCTTCAACTTTGGTCAAGGTACATTGGTATCGTTCTTCTCTTTCCTCCTCATATTTGCCAGTCTCTTGTTATGGATAGGCAAACATTCCCTCTCGGTCTCCCCAGCAACAACGGCGTGAACGTGAACATGTCTCAGCGTCCATCTTGATCTGGACAAATACAAAGCGCACAATCAAGATGCGAGCGCGTCGAGAACATCTCCATCGACATTCGTCACTCGAAAAGCAGAAAGGGACTACATCGAAAAACTTGCCGCACATAAAGAGGAGCAAGATGCAGGATGGAGGAGATTAGAGCCTTGATCAAGTCTTCTTCCTTCATCATCCTCAAGCGCAGCGGTCGACGCCACAAGTCTTGGGCCTTGAAAAAAGTGCAAGTGCAAATCGTCCTGTCCACATACATGGCGATCACCATCACGTTCATGATCGCCGCCGCCATGAAGGCAGTCACCTCAAGCAACATGTGCCACGGCAATGACGGGCGACATCTCTACGAGCTCAAACACGACAATGACATCATCATCATGAAGATGCTCCCTGGCGCAAATGCACAAGTCCCAACAAGACCTACTTCACCAAAATCGAAGCTTCAAGGCACAAAAGAAGACCAGCGAGGCGACCACCACCAAGGCGGCGCTACATTACACAACCACTTTGGCATCTTGGCAAGTGCTATCAAAACATCTTAAGCCTTTGGATGTGTGCATCTTCGCCTACTTCCCGAAGTCGCCTACATCGACCCATCAAGTCCAAAGCGACTACCTCTGAGAGAGGGTGACCCTCCATCTTGGAAGCCCCTCAGGAAGATGGCCGAGCATGGGAATCCCCTCGGTCATGGAGGCGAGCTATGAGGTGCCACATCATATGGGCCTCCAACCACAGGCGGTGACAAGAAGGTTGAGCATGGGACTACCTTCAACCAAGGCGGCGATAGGAGTTGAGCATGGAGACATTTGCACCTATATCCCTCAGCACCCACATATGTCGAGATGCCCCAAGTGCCATGTGAGGGAGAGCCACCACCCATGGTGACATGAGTGGCAGCTCCACCATACGACATTGGCGCATCTCCTGTGAGAGGATGAGTGTGACCACCACTAGCCCCATGAGAGCATGCCACACATCCTATGTGAGGTTGGCGCCATTTGGTGACTCAGCAAACATAGTGAGAGCATCCTTGAGGGAGTAGGTGAGCACAACACTTAGAAGTGAGGTGAGTTGACCACGACACATGAGGCCACTATGATTTCTTGACTTAACTCTACTCTAGTGTGTTTTCTTCTATGGTTATGGTCTCTCTCCGCTTAGCAGGAGGCCGGAATACCCTCAAATCTGATTAGCGGGACCTTTAAGCCTGAAGAGTCAAGACATCATTAAATCGCTATTTGGACAAGTTTGAACCCATTGGCACTTCCTTTTGAAGGAACTTGAAGATTATTTGCTTAGACATTAGTCCCCGGTAGGGACAAGCGTACCTTCTGCGGATGCTCTATGATCAAGCCTCATATGCACATAAATTGAAGAAAATCAGCTGTATGCCTTATTCTCCTTGTTTCTCGGGATGGCATGCATGTAAGATCGCGTGAAATCCAATAACAAAGGCATTCTAGCATCGGCTGATATACATGTGAAACAATATCTCCACTATAGAGGACAAAATATTAGGGCAATCGAATAAAAAGCAAATGAAGAAGTACTTTCAAGGGCTATACATAGAATGAATGATGTTACTAAAATGAATTATAATTTTGTCATTACGTGATGCGTGTCGGACCCAAAGTACTCAAACGCTTGTGGCAAGTGTGAATCCATAAAATACTCTCGCACGCGGGAGGCTGGAGTGCCCTCAAATCTGACCTCAAGCAGGAATTTTGCCTGAAAGTCAAAGAACATCATTAAATCACTTTGTTTTTCGAAAGGTTTACGAACCCATTGGAACTTTGTTTGAAGAAATTGAAGATTATGTTGCTTATAGACATTAGCCCCCTAGTAGCGACAAACATACCTTCTGCGGATGCTCTATGATCTGACCATTTCATTTGGCTATAAATTGAAGAAAATCCAATGACTATATGCCTTATTCTCCTTGTTCTCGCGGATCGCATCTTTGTAACTCATGCGGTAAGCCAAGACAAAAGGGCATTCCAGCGCGTGTCGATATATATGTGACGATATCTCACTATAGAGGACAAGAAATTTTGGTGATCGGGGCAAAAGCGCCGTGAAAATGAAGTACTTTCGGGCTGCCATAGAATGGACGGATGTTCACTAAAATGGTCATAATTTTGTCATTGGTCAAGTGTCGGACCCAAAGTACTCAAACTGCTCCGCGGCAGCGTGAAAATAAATACTCTTCGTTTGTGCGGGAGGCCGAGTACCCTCTGACCTGGCGGGGTTTTTGCCTGGAAAGTCAAGAACATCATTAATGTTGTTTTTGACAAGTTTGAACCCATTGGCACTTTCTTTTGAAGGTGGAGAGATTATTTTGCTTATAGACATTAGCCCCTGGAACAAACATACCTTTGTCACGAGATGCTCTATGATCAAGGCATCTCATTTGGCCATAAATTGAAGAAAATCAACGGCTATATGCCTTATTATCCTGTTCTCATGGATGGCATCTTGTAACTCATTGGCGTGAAAGGAAGAACAAAAGGCATTCAGGCATTGATATATATATGTGAAACGATATCTCACTATAGAGGAAACAAATTTTGAGGCGTCGAAAAAAGCGTAGGGAAAATGAAGTACTTTCAAGGACGCCATAGAATGGACAGATGTTCACTAAGCGGTCATAATTTTATCATTGAGATCATGTCGGACCCAAAGTACTCAAACGCTTTCATGATGGCGTGCGAATCCATAAAATACTCTCGCTTGCACCCGGAGGCCGAATACCCTCAAATCGTATAGCGAGGACCTTTTGCCTGAAAGTCAAGAACATCATTAAATCATTTGTTTTCGACAAGTTTAAAACCCATTGGCACTTCCTTTTGAAGGAACTTGAGATTATTTGCAGACATTAGCCCCCGGTAAGGACAAACCTACTCTCTGAGATGCTCTATGATCTGGAAATCTCATTTGGCCGTAAATTGAAGAAAATCCAATGACTATATGCCTTATTCTGTTCTCACGGATGGCATCTTTGATAACTCATCGCGTGAAAGCAAGAACAAAGGGCATTCTGGCATCGGTCGATATATATGTGGAAGCGATATCTATACTATAGAGGAAAAAGAAAAATTTGGGGCGATGAGGCCAGCGCCCGCAGGGAAAATGAAGTACTTTCAACGACTCCATAGAATGGAGCGGATGTTCACTAAACGGTCATAATTTTATCATTCGAATCGTAGTCGGACCAAAGTACACAAGCTGCTCATAATGACGTCGAATCAAAATACTCTCACGCTTGCGCCGGGAGGCCGGGTACCCTCAATCTGACCTTAGCGGGACCTTTGCCTGAAAGTCAAGAACATCATTAAATCGCTGTTTCGGACAAGTTTACGAACCCATTGGCACTTCCTTTTGAGGAACTTGAGAGATTATTTAGCTTATAGACATTAGCCCCCTGGTAGGACAAGCGTACCTTCTGCGGATGCTCTATGATCAAGGCAATCTCATTTGGCGTAAATTGAAAAAATCCAGTGACTATGCCTTATTCTCCTTGTTCTCACGGATGGCATCTTTGTAACTCATGCGGCGTGAAAGCCAAGAACAAAGGCATTCAGCATGGTGATATATATGTGGAAACAATATCTCCACTAGAGGACAAGAAATTTTGGGCGATCAGAAAAAAGCATACGAGAAAATGAAGAACTTTCAGGACATAGAATGGACGGATGTTCACTAAAAGATCATAATTTTGTCATTATTCGTTAATGGGACCCACATGTTCTCAAACTGCTTTCATGGCGAGCATGCGAATCCATAATACTCCCTTTCGCTAGGAGGCCGGAGTACCCTCAAATCTGCCTTAGCGGGACTTTTTGCCTGAAAGTCAAAACGTCATTAGTACGCTGTTTTGGATAAGTTTGAACCCATTGGCACTTCTTTTTGAAGGAACTTGATTATGTTGCTTATAGACGTAGCCCGTGGTAGGACAAACTTACCTTCTCTCAGATGCTCTATGATCAGGCGATCTCATTTGGCCTAAATTGAAGAGAATCCGGACTATATACCTTATTCTCCTTGTTCTCACGGATGGCATCTTTGTAACTCATGCGTGTGAAAGCCAAGAACAAAAGGGCATTCTGGCATGGTCAATATATATAAGAAGCGATATCTCACTATAGAGGACAAGAAATTTTGGGCGGTCATGCAAAATACGAAAATATGAAATACATGGACGGATGTTCACTAAAGCGTTATAATTTTATCATTGGGAATGCATGTTGGAATGAAACTACTCAAACTGCTTGCGGCAAGCATGAATCATAAAATACTCTCCGCTTGCTGAGACCGGAGTACCCTCAAATCTGCCAAAGCAGGACTTTTTGCGTGAAAGTCAAACATCATTACATTACATTTTTTGGACAAGTTTCGAACCCATTGGCACTTTCTGCTTGAAGAACTTCAAGATATTATTTTGCTAATAGATATTAGCCCCTGGTAAGAGACAAGCGTACCTTTTGCAAATGCTCTATGATCGAGGCGATCTCATTTGGCCGTAAATTGAAGAAAAAATCCGGCTATGCCTTATTCTCCTTGTTCTCGATGGATGACATCTTGTAACTCATGCGTGAAAGCCAGAAACGAGAGGAATTCTGGCATGGTCAATATATATGTGAAACAATATCTCACTATAGAGGACAAGAAATTTGGTAGGTCAGCCAGCACTGCGAAAATGAAGTACTTTAGGGGCTATATAGAATTTATAGATGTTCAATAAAAGCGGTCATAATTTTGTCATTTGGGTGCATTTGGGACCCATATTACTCAAACTGCTCATGGCGAGCATCGAATCTAGAAAATGCTCCCGCTTGCGCGGAGGCCAAGTACCCTCAAATACCTTAAGCGGGACTTTTTACTGAAAGTCAAAGAACATCATTCGTTCATTTTTGGACAAGTTTACGAATCCATTGAATTCCTTTTGAAGGAACTTGAAGATTATGTTGCTTATAGACATTAGCCCCCTGGTGGGACAAGCGTACCTTTCTTGGGATGCTCTATGATCCGGGCAATCTCATTTGGTAGTAAATTGAAGAAAATCAAGTGACTATATGCCTTATTCTCCTTGTTCTCACGGATGGCATCTTTGTAACTCAGTAGCGTGAAAGCCAAGAACAAAAGGCATTCTGGCATCGGTCGATATATATGTGAAGCGATATCTCACTATAGAGACAAAGAAATTTTGGGGGTCGATAAAAAGCATACGAAAATGAAGTACTTTCAAAATTGCCATAGAATGACGATGTTTACTAAAGCGGTCATAATTTTGTCATTGGTGTCATCATTACCCACATGTTAAATTCATGGCGAGCATGCGAATCATAAAATACTCCCTTTAGCTAGGAGGCGGAGTACCCTCAAATGCAGCCATAAGCGGGCTTTTTGCTTGATCAAGAACATCATTAAATAGCTGTTTTTAGGACAAGTTTGAACCCATTGGCACTTCTTTTGAAGGAACTTGATTATATTTGCTTAGACATTAGCCCGTGGTAGGGACAAACACCTTCTGCAGATGCTCTATGATCGAAGCGATCTCATTTGGCGTAAATTGAAAAGAAAATCCAGACTATATGCCTTATTCTCTTGTTCTCACGGATGGCATCTTGTAACTCATGCGCGTGAAAGCCGGAACAAAGGGCATTCCTGGCATGGGTCGATATATATGAAGCGATATCTCAACTATAGAGGACAAGAAATTTTGGAAATGATCGAAAAGCGCCGCGAGAAAATGAGTACATGGGCGGATGTTCACTAAAAGCGGTCATAATTTTATCATTGGTCGTGTTGAACCCAATACTCTCAAGCGCTCGCGGCAACATCGCATCCTAAAATACTCTCCGCTTTCGTGCGGGAGGCGAATTACTCTCAATCTGACCTTAGCGGACTTTTGCACTGAAGGTCAAGAAACATCATTAAATCGCTGTTTTTTCGGACAAGTTTACGAACCCATTGCACTTCCTTTTGAAGGAACTTAAGAGATTATTTGCTAATAGACATTAGCCCCCTGGTGGGACAAGCGTACCTTTCTATAGATGCTCTATGATTGAGGCGATCTCATTTGCCATTGATTGAAAATCAGCTATATATATTATTCTCCTTGTTCTCACGGATGGCATCTTGTAAGTCATGCGCGTGAAAGCCGAACAAGGGCATTCTGGCATGGTCGATATATATGAAAGATATCTCACTATAGAGGACAAAAATTTGAAGGTGAGCAAAAAGTGCAATGAAGTACTACTTTCTGGGGCCCATATGAATGGACGGATGTTCACTAAAGCGGTCATAATTTTGTCATTCTCGGTCATTGGGATATGTACTCAAGCTACTCATGGCGGCCCAATGGCGAATCGAAAATACTCCCGCTTGCGCGGGAGGCGGTACCCTAAATATGGCCTTAAGCGGGACTTTTGCCTGAAAGTCAAAGAACAATATTACGTGCTGTTTTAGGACAAGTTTACGAACCCATTGGCACTTCCTTTTGAAGGAACGAGAGATTATGTTGCTTATAGACATTAGGTCCCGTGGTAGGACAAGCGTACCTTTTGCGGATGCTCTATGATCAGACAATCTCATTTGGCGTAAATTGAAGAAAATCCAGCGGCTATATGCCTTATTCTCCTTGTTTTTGTTGGATGGTATGCGAAACTCATGCGGCGTGAAAGGCATGAACAAAAGGCATTCAGGCAGCGTTAATCTATATGTGGAAAAAATATCTCACTATAGAGACAAGAAATTTTAGGTGATCAGGCAAAAAGCGCCGAAAATGAAGTACATGGATAGATGTTCACTAAAGCGGTCATAATTTAATCATTGGATGCGTACAACCAAACTACTCAAACTTTGCTTTGACAAGCGTGCGAATCCATAAAATACTCTCTTACTTTCGGCAGGAGCGGAGTACCCTCAAATCTGACCCTAAGCGGGACTTTTGCCCACAGAGTCAAAGAACATCATTCATAGCTATTTTTAGACAAGTTTGAACCCATTGGCACTACCTTTTGAAGGAACTTGGAGATTATTTCTAATAGTCATTAGCCCCTAGTAAGGGACAGCGTACCTTCTGCGGATGCTTTATGATCGGGCGATCTCATTTAGCCGTAAATTGAGGAAAATCCGGTGACTATATGTATTCTCCTTCTTCTCACGGATGGCACTTAAGTCATGTAGCGTGGCCAAGAACAAAGGGCATTCTGGCATCGGTCGATATATATGTGGAAGCGATATGTCCTATAGAGGACAAAAGCGCCGCGAAAATGAAGTACTCTGGACTGCCATAGAATGGACGGATGTTCACTAAAGCGGTCATAATTTTGTCAATTGGTATTAACGGACCTACGTACTCAAGCTGCTCACATGAGCATGCGAATCTAAAAATACTCCCCGCTTCGGAGGCTCAGTACCCTCAAATGCCTTATGGCAGACTTTTTGCCCTAAAAGTCAAGAACATCATTAAGTATTTTTCAGACAAGTTTACAGATCCATTGGCACTTCCTTTTGAAGGAACTTGAGAAATGTGTTGTTTATAGATATTAGCCCCCTGGTAGGACAAGCGTACCTTTCTGCGGATGCTCTATGATCAAGCATCTCATTTGGTAGTAAGTTGAAGAAAATCCGTGGCTATATGCCTTATTCTCCTTGTTCTCACGGGATGGCATTTTGTAACTCATGCGCGTGAAAGCCAGAACAAAGGGCATTCTGGCATCGGTCAATATATATGTGGAAGCGATATCTCACTATAGAGGACAAGAAATTTTGGGGCGATTAGGCCAGCGAGAAAATGAAGTACTTTCAGGAGCGCCATAGAATGGACAGATGTTTACATGGTCATAATTTTGTCATTGGTCGTGTATTTACCCATGTTCTAAGCTGTAAAGCCTTTGGCGAACATGCGAATCATAAAATACTCCCGCTTTAGCTAGGAGGCAGTACCTCAAATGCAGCCATAAGCGGGCTTTTTGCCTGAAAGTCAAAAGAACATCATACGTCGTTGTTTTTTGAACAAGTTTCCGAACCAATTGGCACTTATTTTTGAAGGAACTTTGAGAGATTGTTGCTTATAGACATTAGCCCGTGGGACAAACTTACCTTCTGCAGGATGCTCTATGATCAGGCGATCTCATGGCGTAAATTGAAAAACCCGGCTATATGCCTATTCTCCTTGTTCTCCGGATGGCATTTGTAACTCATCGCGTGAAAGCCAAAACAAAAGGCATTCTGGCATCGGTCAATATATATGAAATGATATCTCACTATAGAGGACAAGAAATTTGGGCGGTTGACAAAAGTGCGAGAAAATGAAGTACTTTCTAGTTGCCATAGAATGGACAGATGTTCACTAAAAGCGGTCATAATTTTGTCATTCTCGATGCATGTGGACCCACATGTACCCAAACTGCTAAATGGCGGCAACGAATCAATACTCGCTTGCGCGGGAGGCCAGTACCCCATCTGACCTTAAGCGGGACTTTGGCCTGAAAGTCAAGAACATATTAAATGCATTTTTTGGACAAGTTTGAACCATTGGCACTTCCTTTTGAAGGAACTTGAGAGATTATGTTGCTTATAGACATTAGCCTGGTGGAACAAGCGTACCTTCTGCGGATGCTCTATGATCAAGGCGATCTCATTTGGCGTAAATTGAAGAAAATCCAGCTATATGCCTTATTCTCCTTGCTTTCGGATGGTATGCGAAACTCATGCGTGAAAGGCATGAACAAAAGGCATTCACAGCGGTTAATCTATATGTGGAAAAATATCTCTCACTATAGAGGACAAGAAATTTTGAAGTGATGGCCAAGCGAAAATGAAGTACAGACCGGATGTTCACTAAAGCGGTCATAATTTAATCATTGAGTCGTATTACAGCCAAACTACTCAAACTGGCAGCAATGCGAATCCATAAAATACTCTACCTTTCGCTAGGAGGCCGGAGTACCCTCAAATCTGACTAAGCGGGACTTTTGCCCACGAAAGTCAAAGAACATCATTCATCGCTATTTTTGGACAAGTTTACGAACCCATTGGCACTACCTTTTGAAGGAACTTGGAGATTATTTGCTAATAGACATTAGCCCCGTGAGCAAACGTACCTTCTGCGGATGCTCTATGATCCGGGCAATCTCATTTCTTAAATTGAGGAAAATCCATGACTATATGCCTTCTCCTTCTTCTCACGGATGGCATCTTAAGTCATGCGGCGTGAAAGCCAAGAACAAAAGGGCATTCTGGCATCGGTCGATATATATAGGCGATATCTACTATAGAGGACAAGAAAGCATACGAGAAAATGAAGTACTTTCTTGGGTACGCAGAATGGATGTTCACTAAAAGCGGTCATAATTTTGTCATTGGAGTGTCGGACCATGCCTCAAGCGCTCGCGGCGAGCATGCGAATCTAGAAAATACTCCCGCTTGCGCCGGGGCTCGGTACCCTCAAATCTGACCTTAAGCGGGACTTTTGCCCCTAAAGTAAAAGAACATCATTCATTATTTTTTGAGACAAGTTTAGATCCATTGGCACTTCCTTTTGAAGGAACGAGAGAATATGTTGTTTATAGATATTAGCCCCCGGTAGGGACAAGCGTGCCTTTCTCGGATGCTCTATGATCAGGGCAATCTCATTTGGTTAGTAAGTTGAAGAAAATCCGTGGCTATATGCCTTATTCTCCTTGTTCTCACGGGATGGCATTTTTTAACTCAAAAAAGAACAAAATTCATTCATGATATATATATATGTGGAAGCGATATGTCCTATAGAGGACAAGAAAGCGCTACGAGAAAAAAATGAAGTACTTTCTAGGACTGCCATAGAATGGACGGATGTTCACTAAAGCGGTCATAATTTTGTCAATTGGAGTCGTAGCCGGACCTACATGTACTCAAACTGCTCATGGCGAGCATGCGAATCTAAAATACTCCGCACCGCCCGGGAGGCTCGGGTACCCTCAAATCTGACCTTAGCGGGACTTTTGCTAAAAGTCAAAGAACATCATAAATCGCTTGTTTTTGAGACAAGTTTGAATCCATTGGCACTTCCTTTTGAATGAACTTGAGAATATGTTGTTTATAGATATTAGCCCCACAGGTGGGACAAGCGTACCTTTCTCACGGATGCTCTATGATCAGGCGATCTCATTTAGTGTAAGTTGAAGAAAATCCGTGGCTATATGCCTTATTCTCCTTGTTCTCACAGGATGGCATCTGTAACTCATCGGCGTGAAAGCCAAGAACAAAAGGGCATTCTGCATCGGTCGATATATATGTGAAGCGATATCTCAATATAGAGGACAAGACATTTTGGGGCGGTGGTAGCCGCGAGAAAATGAAGTACTTTCAAGGACGCCATAGAATGAATGATGTTCACTAGCGGTCATAATTTTGTCATTGGTCCGTGTCGGACCCACATGTTCAAGCTGATTGCGTGAGCATGCGAATCCATAAAATACTCCCGTTTTTGCTAGGAGCCGGAGTACCCTCAATCTGACCTTAAGGACTTTTGCCCCTGAAAGTCAAGAACATCATTAATCGTTGTCTTTCGAGACAAGTTTCTGAACCCATTGGCACTTATTTTTGAAGGAACTTGATTATGTTGCTTATAGACATTAGCCCGTGGTAAGGACAAACTTACCTTCTGCGGATGCTCTATGATCAAGGCGATCTCATTTGGCCGTAAATTGAAGAAAACCAGTGACTATATTATTCTCCTTGTTCTCACGGATGGCATCTTTGCTCTCATGCGTGAAATCCAGAACAAACATTCTGGCATGGTCGATATATATAAAACGATATCTCACGATAGAGACAAGAATTTTTGGGTGAGTAGCGCGCGAGAAAATGAAGTACATGAATGGATGTTCACTAAAGCGGTCATAATTTTATCATTCGGGTTTGTGTTAGACCCAAACTACTCAAACCTTTCTGGCGTGCGAATCCATAAAATACTCCGCTTGCGGGGAGGCGGAGTACCCTCAAATCTGACCTTAAGCGGGACTTTTGCCCACGAGTCAAAGACATCATTAATCCTTGTTTTTAGGACAAGTTTACGAACCCATTGCACTACCTTTTGAAGGAACTTGAGAGATTATTTGCTAATAGACATTAGCCTGGTGGACAAAAGTACCTTCTGCGGATGCTCTATGATTGAGCGATCTCATTTGGTAAATTGAAGAAAATCCGACTATATGCCTTATTCTCCTTGTTCTCACGGGATGGCATCTTTGTAACTCATGCGTGTGAAAGCCAAGAACAAAAGGTCATTCTGGCATTAGTCAATATATATGTGGAAGCGATATCACCACTATAGAGGACAAGAAATTTTGGGGTCGGTAACCAAACAAAGAAAAGAAGTTTTTCAAGGTGTGCCATAGAATGGGCGGATGTTCACTAAAGCGGTCATAATTTTGTCATTGGTCATGTCGGGACTCATGTACTCAAACTGCTTTCATGGCAGCATGCCAATCTATACTCGGCTTGCTAGGAGGCCGGAGTACCCTCAAATCTGACCTAAGCTGGACTTTTGGCCTGAAAGTCAAAGAACATTAATCGTTTTGTTTTCGGACAGTTTGAACCCATTGGCACTTCCTTTTGAAGGAAATTAGAGATTATGTTGCTTAGACATTATCCCCTTGGTAGGACAAAGCGTACCTTCTGCGAAGCTCTTTGATCGTGATCTCATTTGGCAGTAAATTGAAAAAATCCAGGATATATGCCTTATTCTCCTTGTTTTTGCGGATGGCATCTTGCTTAACTCATGCGTCCCGAGAACAAAAGGGCATTCTGGCATCGGTCGATATATATGTAAAGCGATATCTCCTATAGAGGACAAGAAATTTTGGGGCTGTTAGGCAAAAAGCGCGGAAAATGAAGTACTTTCAAGGGTGCCATAGAATGGACAGATGTTCACTAAAGCGGTCATAATTTTGTCATTTGGCGTCAGTCTTGGACACACAAGTACTCAAACAGCTTCATGGCGGCGTGCGAATCGAAAATACTCCCTTTGCTTGAGGCGGAGTACCCTCAAATATAGCCTAGAAGCACTTTGGCCTAAAGTCAAGAACATCATTCATCCTTTTTTTGGACAAGTTTACGAACCCAATGGCACTTCCTTTTGAAGAAAGATTTGATTATGTTGCTTATAGACATTAGCCTGGTAGGGACAGGCGTACCTTTTGCGATGCTCCATGATCAGGCAATCTCATTTGGCGTAAATTGAAAGAAAATCCAGTGACTATATGCCTTTTTCTCCTTGTTTTTGCGGATGGCATCTTTGTAACTCATGCGCGAAAGCCAAGAATAAAGGCATTCACAGCATCGATCAATACATATGTGAAGCGATATCTCCACTATAGAGGACTAGAAATTTTGGGGTGGTTAATCAAAGCATGCGGAAAATGAAGTACTTTCACGCCATTTAATGGAGATGTTCACTAAAGCGGTCATAATGTTTTCATTCGTAGTCCGTGTTGGACCCGAGTACTCAAACTGCTTTAGCTGTCGTGAATCAGAAAATACTCGCTTGCGTAAGAGGGCTGGAGTACCCTTAATCTGAGCTTAAGCAGAATTTTGGCCTGAAAGTCAAAACATCATTCATCGTCATTTTTGGACAAGTTTACGACCCATTGGCACTTCCTTTGAAGGAAATTCAGAGATTATGTTGCTTATACCATTTGCCCCGGTAGGGACAAAGCGTAACTTTTACGGATGCTTTATGATCAGGCAATCTCATTTGGCGTAAATTGAACAAAATCAGCGGTATAAGCCTAATTTGGCGGTCGAACCAAAAGCGCCGGAGAAAATGAAGTACTTTCAAAATGCGCCATAGAATGGACAGATGTTCAGCGGTCATAATTTTTCATTGGAGTCTGTTGGACCCTGAAGTACTCAAACAGCTCGCGGCTGACGTCGAATCAAATACTCCTTGCGGGATGCGGAGTACCCTCAAATCGGACATTAAGCGGACTTTTGGCCTGAAAGTCAAGAACATCATTCGTTGTTGTTTTTTCACAATTTTTGAACCCATTGGCACTTACTTTTGAAGAACTTTTAGAGATTACTTATAGACATTAGCCCCTGGTAGGGACAAGCGTACCTTCTGCGATGCTCTATGATCCGAGCGATCTCATTGGTGTCGATTGAAGAAAATCCGGCTATATGCCTTATTCTCCTTGTTTTGCGGATGGCATGATGTAACTCATGGCGTGAAAGCCAAGAACAAAGGGCATTCACGCCGGTCAATATATATGTGGAAATGATATCTCACTATAAAGGACAAGAAATTTTAGGCGGTCAGGGCTAAAAGCATGAGAAAATGAAGTATTTTCAGGGCCATATAGAATGAGACGGATGTTCACTAAAGCGGTCATAATTTTGTCATTTGGATGCGTAGCGGACCCACAAGTACTCAAACGCTTTCATGGCGTGAATCGGAAAATACTCGCTTGCAGGGAGCCGGAGTTCCCTCAAATACAACCTTAAGCGAGACTTTTGGCCGAAAGTCAAAGAACATCATTAATCGCTGTTTTTTGGAAAAGTTTGAACCCATTGGCACTTCCTTTTGAAGGAAATTCAGAGATTATGTTGCTTGACATTAGCCCCCCTGGTAGGGTCAAGCGTACCTTTCTCACGGATGCTCTCGATCCGGCCAATCTCATTTGGCGTATATTGAAGAAAATCCTGACTATGTGCCTTATTCTCCTTGTTTTGCGGATGGCATGCTTTAGCTCATCGCGTGAAAGCCAAGAACAAAGGGCATTGCGGCATTGGTCAATATATGAAGCTTGATATCTCCACTATAGAGGACAAGAAATTTTGGGGCGGTTAGGCAAAAGCATGCAGGAAAATGAAGTACTTTCAAGGGCTGCATAGAATGGACAGATGTTCACTAAAGCGGTCATAATTTTGTCATTCTCGGTCCGTGTCGGACCTAGAAGTACTCAAACTGCTCATGGCGAACCTGTGAATCTAATAAATACTCCCGCTTGCGGGGAGGCAGTACCCTTAAATACAGCCTTAAGCGGGATTTTTTACGAAAGTCAAAGAACATTATTAGTTGTTGTTTTTTAGACGAGTTTACGAACCCATTGGCACTTCCTTTTGAAGGAAATTCAAGAGATTATGTTGCTTATAGACATTAGCCCCCTGGTAAGGACAAACATACGTTTACTGGATGCTCTCTGATCCGAACGATCTCATTTGGCAAATTGAAAAAATCCAATGACTATATGCCTTATTCTCCTTGTTTTTTGATGGTATGCAGTAACTCATGCGCGTGAAAGCCAAGAACAAAGGGCATTCACAGCATGGTTAATATATATGTGGAAAAATATCTCCACTATAGAGGACAAGAAATTTTGGGGCGTGTTTGTGCTTTCACTAGCTTTGCATGTGTTTGGTGGTCGAACATTGTAGATTATATCTGTTCAGCTACTTGGGCTGCTTTGAAAACTGCTATGCGTACTCGTTGGGTTCCACCATATTATCAACGTGAATTACTTCAAAAATTGCAGCGCTTAAGACAAGGTAAAAATTACGTAGAAGAATATTATCGGGAATTACAAACTGGCTTGATTAGATGTGGTATTGTTGAGGAGAATGAAGCTATGCTTGCGTTTTTCGGGTGGATTAAATAGAGATTGAGACCATTCTAGATTATAAGGATTATAATAATATCACTCGTTTATTCCATCTTGCTTGTAAAAGCTGAGCGTGAAGTCTGCAGGATCGGCGAGCATTGGCGCGCACTAACTTTTCTGCAGTCGACCTTCATCATGGACACCACGTGCATCATCTACTTCCACGTTACGCTACACGGCACCTCCGTGGTGCCACCTCAACCGTGATACAGAGCGAGCACAACCACCACTATCGCCAAGAGCACACCTGCCGGACCTGCCAGAGCTCTTCTTCTTCCATGGCGTCAGCAGGGCACACAAGTGATATTATTTGTCGTCGTTGTAAGGGAAGAGGACATTTTGCAAGAGAATGCAAATCTCAGCGTGTGATGATTGCTCTTGAGGATGGTGGGTATGAGTCCGCTAGTGACTATGATGAGGAGACTTTGGCTCTTATTACACATGAGGAACACGGTGGAGATGATTACGATCATGAGACACAATACATGGCTGCTGAAGATCTTGTGTGGTATGAATGTTTAGTTGCTCAACGTGTTTTGAGTGTGCAGGTTACACAAGCTGAGCAAAATCAGAGGCATAATTTGTTCCATACAAAGGGAGTTGTGAAGGAGCGTTCTATTAGCGTCATCATAGATGGAGGGAGCTGCAACAACTTGGCTAGCATGGAGATGGTGGAAGCTATCTCTCACCACAAGACCACATCCACATCCTTACTACATCCAATGGTTCAACAACAGCGGCAAGGTGAAGGTAACACATCTTTGTTAGTGTGCATTTTAGTATCTCTACATATGCTGATTATGTTGATTGTGATGTGGTACCTATGCAAGCATGTTCCTTGTTACTTGGTAGACCATGGCAATTTGATAAAATTCTGTACACCATGGTAGAAACAATCGGTATACTCTTGTTCATAAGGATAAAAATATTACTTTGCTTCCTATGACTCTGAGTCCATTTTGAAAGATGATATTAATAGAGCTAATAAAGCAAAAGCAGGAGAAAAATAAGAGTGAAAATCAGATTGTGGCAAAAGAATTTGAGCGACACATGAAGCCTAATAATAAACCATCTTACTTTGCTACGAAATTAAATTGAAAAGTGCTTGTTTACTTGCCACCAAATCTGATATTGATGAGCTAGATTTTAGCAAATCTATTTGCTATGCTTTTGTGTGCAAAGAGGCATTATTTTCATTCGAGGGCGTGCCTTCCTCTTTGCCCCTCTTTGTCACTAACATTTTGCGGGGAGTTATTGGCGTCTTTCCACAAGGCGTGCCAGGATTACCACCTATTCGAGGATTGAGCATCAAATTGACTTAATTCGGTGCATCATTACCCAACCGTGCACCATACCGTACCAATCCGGAGGAGGCGAAGGAGATTATCGTCAAATCGAGGAGCTGCTCGACAAAGGTTATATCTGCGAATCCCTTAGTCCTTGTCTGTTCCTATTATTCTAGTGCGAAAAAGGATGGTACATCACGTATGTGTGTTGATTGTAGAGGCATTAATAATATTACTATTAGTTATCGTCACCCTATTCCTAGGCTAGATGATATGCTTGATGAATTGAGTGGCTCTACAATATTCTCCAAAGTTGATTTGCGTAGTGGATACCATCAAATTCGTATGAAATTGGGAGATGAATGGAAAACAGCATTTAAAACTAAGTTTGGATTATATGGTGGTTAGTCATGCCTTTTGGGTTAACTAATGCACCTAGTACTTTCATGAGATTAATGAGCGAAGTTTCGTGCTTTCATTGGACGATTTGTGGTAGTCTATTTTGATGATATACTGATTTATAGCAAATCTTTGGAAGAACATTTGGAACATTCGTGCTGTTTTTAATGCTCTCGTGATGCACGTTTGTTTGGTAACCTTGGGAAGTGCACCTTTTGCACCGACCGAGTATCTTTTCTTAGCTCGTTGTTACTCCACGAGGAATTGAAGTTGATAAAGCCAAGATTGAAGCTATTGAGAGTTGGCGCAGCCAAAGCGGTCACACAAGTGAGGAGTTTCCTTGGCCTCGCTGGTTTCTATAGGCGTTTTGTGAGAGATTTCAGCACCATTCTGCACCTCTCAATGAGCTTACAAAGAAGGATGTGCCTTTTGTTTGGGGTACCATACGGGAAGAAGCCTTCACGGTATTGAAAGATAAGTTGACACATGCTCCTTTACTCCAACTTCTGATTTTAATAAGACTTTTGAGCTTGAATGTGATGCTAGTGGAATTGGATTAGGAGGTGTGTTATTACAAGATGGCAAACCTGTTGCATACTTTTACGAAAAACTGAGTGGGCCTAGTCTGAACTATTCTACTTATGATAAAAATTATATGCTCTTGTTAGGACTTTAGAGACATGGCAACATTATTTATGGCCCAAAGAATTTGTTATACATTACGATCATGAATCTTGAAACATATTAAAAGTCAAGCTAAACTGAATCGTAGACATGCTAAATGGGTTGAATTCATTGAGACTTTCCCTTATGTCATTAAACACAAGAAGGGTAAAGAAAATGTTATTCTTGATGCATTGTCTAAATCGCTATACTATGCTTTCACAACTTGACTTCAAAATATTTGGTTTGGAGACCATCAAAGATCAATATGTGCATGATGCTGATTTTAAAGATGTATTGCAGAATTGTAAAGAAGGAAGAACATGGAACAAGTTTGTCGTTAATGATGGATTTGTGTTCGTGCTAACAAGCTATGCATTCCAGCTAGCTCCGTTAGTCTTTTGTTGTTGCGGGGAGGCGCATGGAGGAGGACTAATGGGACACTTTGGCGTGAAGAAGGCGGAGGGCGTACTTGCTACACATTTCTTTTGGCCAAAGATGAGGCGGGATGTTGGCGTTTTATTGCTCATTGCACTACATGTCAAAAAGCTAAGTCACGACTCAATCCTCATGGTTTATATATGCCTTTGCTGTACCTAGTGTTCCTTGGGAGGATATATCTATGGACTTTGTTTTAGGTTTACCTAGAACAAAGAAGGGAGGATAACATATTTGTTGTCGTGGATAGATTCTCGAAAATGGCACACTTTATACCATGTCATAAAAGCGATGATCTTTGTCAATGTTGCTGATTTGTTCTTTCGTGAAATTATTAAGCTTGCATGGTGTGCCAAATACTATTGTTTCAGATCGTGATACTAAATTTCTTAGCCACTTTTGGAGATGTTTATGGGCTAAGTTGGGGACTAAACTGCTTTTTAGTACTACTTGTCACCCCAAACTGATGGACAAACTGAAGTAGTCAATAGAACATTGTCTACTATGCTTAGGGCTGTTCTAAAGAATAATAAGAAAATGTGGGAGGAATGCTTGCCTCATATTGAATTTGCTTATAATCGTTCATTGCATTCTACTACTAAGATGTGCCCTTTTGAAATTGTGTATGGTTTCCTACCTCGTGCACCTATTGATTTGTTGCCTCTTCCATCTTGGAGAAGGTTAATTTTGATGCTAAAGAACGTGCTGAATTGATTTTAAAAATGCATGAGTTAACTAAGGAAAACATTGGCGTATGAATGCTAAATATAAACTTCTTTGGAGATAAGGGTAGAAAACATGTTGTGTTTGCACGGAGATCTTGTTTGGTTACATTTGCGTAAGGATAGATTTCTGATTTGCGCAAATCAAAGCTAATGCCACGTCTTCTTTGGTCCTTTTAAGGTGTTAGAAAATAAATGATAATGCATATAAACTTGAGCTACTGCAGATTTTGGGGTTAGTCCACTTTTAACATTGCAGATTTGAAGCCTTATTTGGGTGAGGAAGATGAGCTTCCGTCGAGGGCGACTTCATTTCAAGAAGGGAGGATGATGAGGACATCAATACCATTGTTACACCCACAGCCCCTCTTTGTTACATATCTCGGGACCAATTACTAGAGCTCATGACGCCAATTAAATTACCGGTACTTTCGTTTCTTGGTAATGATTTTAATATTCATGAGAATATGATGCTGCCTAAATTGGATACATTTGTTTTGCTTACAAATGAAGGGCCTAGCTTGGAGAAGGATGAACATTGGAGCAAGAACACGCATGGAGTTGATGGCATGCGTAGAGGATCAAACGGAGTTACAAGTGATGATTTCAGGACTTTGAAGCCACCATAAGGAGTGCATGAAGCCTTGGACGAAATATACAAGATGCCACTTCATAATATTAGTCCATAGGCTATTCTAGGTCTTCGTCACCTTATTATTGGGCCAGGCCCATGTAATTTCGAAATACTTAAGTATAGGCTATTTTAGAGTCCGTATGTGTGGGAAACAAGAGATAGAGTTGGTTTGGACCCCACCCTCAAGGGCCACGAAATTCCTCCTCTTCCCCATATATACAGCCCTTAGGGCACCGTTTAGACTTTGGGTTTTGTTTAGATCAAAAAGTTTGCCATAGCTGCAACCGGCGTGCCGTTTGTGTTCAACGACCGGACAAAGCGTCCACAGAACCCCACCTTGATCAATAAAGCTTTCATCTTATATTCGCAATATCCAGTTGCAATCTCAGTTTCTTGCTTGTTCTTCGTTTGCTCATGGGAAATAGACCCTCGTGGTCGAGGTTGATCGATGCTCGGCGTGGTGATAACCTCTCGGAGTTGGTTTAGCGAATTGCTAAGCGCGGCGTCCTCGCTGCGTTAAGTGGTCGGATCGTCAAAGTCGACTTCCACCAAAGCGAAATCCACCATCTCATCGAAAGACGGGACACCTCTGCCTCTATCAAAATATCTCCACTATAGAGGACAAGAAATTTTGGGGCGGTCAGGCAAAAAGCGCACGGGAAAATGAAGTACTTTCAAGGACTTCCATAGAATGGAGAGATGTTCACTAAAACGGTCTTAATTTTGTCATTCGGAGTCCGTGTCGGACCCACAAGTACTCAAACTGCTCGCGCCGAGCGTGCGAATCTAGAAAATACTCCCCGCTTGCGCCCGGGAGGCCAGAGTACCGTCAAATACGGATTAAGCTGGACTTTTTGGCCCTGAAAGTCAACCAACATCATTCGTCACTGTTTCTCAGACAAGTTTCAGAACCCATTGGCACTTCCTTTTGAAGGAAATTCGAGAGATTATGTTGCTTATAGACATTAGCCCCCCTGGTAAGGACGAACATACCTTTCTACAGATGCTCTATGATCCGGGCAATCCCATTCGGCCGTCAGTTGAAGAAAATCCAGCGACTATATGCCTTATTCTCCTTGTTTTCGCGGATGGCATCTTTGTAACTCATGCGTGTGGAAGCCAAGAACAAAAGGGCATTCTGGCATCGGTCGATACATATGTGGAAATGATATCTCCACTATAGAGGACAAGAAATTTTGAAATTTGTCGGGCTAAAAGCGCGCGGAAAATGAAGTACTTTCAAGGGCGCCATAGAATTGATAGATGTTCACTAAAGCGGTCATAATTTTGTCATTTGGAGTCCGTGTCGGACCTACAAGTACTCAAACTGCTCGTGCCAAGTGTGCGAATCCAGAAAATACTCCCCACTTGCGCCAGGAGGCCCAGAGTACCCTCAAATACCGCCTTAAGTAGGACTTTTTGGCCTTGAAAGTCAAAGAACATCATTAAATCGTCGTTGTTTTTCAGACAAGTTCTGAACCCATTGACACTTCCTTTTGAAGGAAATTCGAGAGCTTATGTTGCTTATAGACATTAGCCCCCCTGGTTGGGACAAACGTACCTTTCTGGAGATGCTCTATGATCCGGCCAATCTCATTTGGTCGTATATTGAAGAAAATCCGTGACTATATGCCTTATTCTCCTTATTTTTTGCGGATGGCAGGTTTAGCTCATCTTGGCGTGAAAGCCAAGAACAAAATGGCATTCACGGCAATTGTCAATATATATGTGGAAGCGATATCCCCAACTATAGAGGACAAGAAATTTTGGGGCGGTTAGGCAAAAAGCATACGAGAAAATGAAGTATTTTCAAGGAACTGACATAGAATGGACGGATGTTCACTAAAGCGGTCATAATTTTGTCATTCTCAGCACGTGTCGGACCCGAAGTACTCAAACTGCTTTCATGGCGTATGTGAATCGAAAAATTCTCCCGCTTGCACGGGAGGCGGAGTACCCTTAAATATGGCCTTAAGCGGGACTTTTTGTACTGAAAGTCAAAGAACATTATTAAATCATTTGTTTTTCTAACGAGTTTACGAACCCATTGGCACTTCCTTTTGAAGGAAATTCAAGAGATTATGTTGCTTATAGACATTAGCCCCTGGTAGGGACAAAGCGTACCTTCTGCGGATGCTCTATGATCAAGGCAATCTCATTGGCCGTAAATTGAAAAAATCCAGTGACTATCGCCTTATTGTCCTTGTTTTTGCGGATGGTGTGCGTAACTCATGCGGCGTGAAAGCCAAGAACAAAGGGCATTCTGGCATCGATCAATATATATGTGGAAAAAATATCTCCACTATAGAGGACAAGAAATTTTGGGGCGGTCAGGCAAGAAGCGCACGGGAAAATGAAGTACTTTCAAGGACTTCCATAGAATGGAGAGATGTTCACTAAAACGGTCTTAATTTTGTCATTCGGAGTCCGTGTCGGACCCACAAGTACTCAAACTACTCGCGCCGAGCGTGCGAATCTAGAAAATACTCCCCGCTTGCGCCAGGAGGCCCGGAGTACCGTCAAATACGGATTAGGCAGGACTTTTTGGCCCTGAAAGTCAAACAACATCATTCGTCACTATTTCTTAGACAAGTTTCAGAACCCATTGGCACTTCCTTTTGAAGGAATATCGAGAGATTATGTTGCTTATAGACATTAGCCCCCCCTGGTAGGGACGAACATACCTTTCTACAGATGCTCAATGATCCGGGCAATCCCATTCGGCCGTCAGTTGAAGAAAATCCAGCGGCTATATGCCTTATTCTCCTTGTTTTCGCGGATGGCATCTTTGTAACTCATGCGGCGTGGAAGCCAAGAACAAAAGGGCATTCCTGGCATCGGTCAATACATATGTGGAAATGATATCTCCACTATAGAGGACAAGAAATTTTGGGGCTGTCAGGCTAAAAGCGCACGGGAAAATGAAGTACTTTCAAGGGCGCCATAGAATTGATAGATGTTCACTAAAAGCGGTCATAATTTTGTCATTTGAGTCCGTGTCGGACCTACAAGTACTCAAACTGCTCGTGCCAAGTGTGCGAATCAGAAAATACTCCCCACTTTCGCGGGAGGCCAGTACCCTCAAATCTGACCTTAAGTAGGACTTTTGGCCTTGAAAGTCAAAGAACATCATTAAATCATTGTTTTTTGGACAAGTTACGAACCCATTGGCACTTCCTTTTGAAGGAAATTCGAGAGCTTATGTTGCTTATAGACATTAGCCCCTGGTAGGGACAAGCGAACCTTTACGGAGATGCTCTATGATCCGGCCAATCTCATTTGGTCGTATATTGAAAAATCCGGTGGCTATATGCCTTATTCTCCTTATTTTTGCGGATGGCAGGTTTAGCTCATCTTGCGTGAAAGCCAAGAACAAAATGGCATTCACGGCAATTGTCAATATATATGTGAAACAATATCCCCAACTATAGAGGACAAGAAATTTTGGGGCGGTTAGGCAAAAAGCGCACGAGAAAATGAAGTATTTTCAAGGACATCATAGAATGGACAGATGTTCACTAAAACGGTCATAATTTTGTCATTCTCAGCCCGTGTCGGACCCAGAAGTACTCAAACTGCTCGCGGCGAGCACGCGAATCCAGAAAATTCTCCCCGCTTGCACGGGAGGCCGGGTACCCTTAAATCTGACCTTAAGCAGGACTTTTGGCCTTGAAAGTCAAAGAACATTATTAAATCATTGTTTTTCTAACGAGTTTGAACCCATTGGCACTTCCTTTTGAAGGAAATTCAAGAGATTATGTTGCTTATAGACATTAGCCCCTGGTAGGGACAAGCGTACCTTCTGCGGATGCTCTATGATCAAGGCGATCTCATTGGCCGTGAATTGAAAAAATCCAGTGACTATCGCCTTATTGTCCTTGTTTTTGCCGGATGGTGTGCGTAACTCATGCGCGTGAAAGCCAAGAACAAAAGGGCATTCCTGGCATCAGTCAATATATATGTGGAAAAAATATCTCCACTATAGAGGACAAGAAATTTTGGGGCGGTCAGGCAAGAAGCGCACGGGAAAATGAAGTACTTTCAAGGACTTCCATAGAATGGAGAGATGTTCACTAAAACGGTCTTAATTTTGTCATTCGGAGTCCGTGTCGGACCCACAAGTACTCAAACTGCTCGCGCCGAGCGTGCGAATCTAGAAAATACTCCCCGCTTGCGCCGGGAGGCCGGAGTACCCTCAAATCTGATTAAGCGGGACTTTTGTACAGAAGTCAAAGAACATCATTCGTCACTTTTTTCAGACAAGTTTCAGAACCCATTGGCATTTCCTTTTGAAGGATATTTCAGAGATTACTTTGCTTATAGACATTAGCCCCCTTTGTAGGGACGAACATACCTTTCTACAAATGCTCTATGATCCGGGCAATCCCATTCGGCCGTCAGTAGAAGAAAATCCAGCAGCTATATGCCTTATTCTCCTTGTTTTCGCCGGATGGCATGCTGTAACTCATGCGCGTGGAAGCCAAGAACAAAAGCGCATTCCTCGGATCGGTCAATACATATGTGGAAATGATATCTCCACTATAGAGGACAAGAAATTTTGGGGCTGTCAGGCTAAAAGCGCACGGGAAAACGAAGTACTTTCAAGGACTGCCATAGAATAGATAGATGTTCACTAATACGGTCATAATTTTCTCATTTGGAGTCCGTGTCGGACCCACAAATACTCAAACTGCTCGTGCCAAGTGTGCGAATCCAGAAAATACTCCCCACTTGCACCAGGAGGCCTGGAGTACCCTCAAATACGGCCTTAAGCAGGACTTTTTGGCCCTGAAAGTCAAAGAACATCACTCGTCGTTGTTTTTCAGACAAGTTTCTGAACCCACTGGCACTTCCTTTTGAAGGAAATTCGAGATCTTATGTTGCTTCTAGACATTAGCCCCCCTGGCAGGGACAAACGTACCTTTCTGCAGATGCTCTATGATCCGGCCAATCTCATTTGGCCGTATATTGAAGAAAATCCAGTGGCTATATGCCTTATTCTCCTTATTTTTGCCGGATGGCAGGTTTAGCTCATGCACGTGAAAGCCAAGAACAAAATGGCATTCCTGGCATTGGTCAATTTATAAGTGGAAACGATATCTCCAACTATAGAGGACAAAAATTTTTGGGGCGGTTAGGCAAAAAGCGCACGGGAAAATGAAGTACTTTCAAGGACTGCCATAGAATGGACAGATGTTCACTAAAACGGTCATAATTTTGTCATTCTCATTCCGTGTTGGACACAGAAGTACTCAAACTGCTTTCATGGCGAAGCACATGAATCAGAAAATTCTCCCGCTTGTGCGGAGGCGGAGTACCCGCCATCTGACCTTAAGCGGGACTTTTTGGCCCTGAAAGTCAAAGAACATTATTCGTCGCTGTTTTCAGATGAGTTTCTGAATCCATTGGCACTTCCTTTTGAAGGAAATTCAAGAGATTATGTTGCTTATAGACATTAGCCCCCCTGGTAGGGACAAACGTACGTTTCTGCAGATGCTCTATGATCCGGGCAATCTCATTTTTCCGTAAATTGAAGAAAATCCAGCGGCTATATGCCTTATTCTCCTTGTTTTTGCCGGATGGTATGCTGTAACTCATGCGTGTGAAAGGCAAGAACAAAAGGGCATTCCTTGCATCGGTCAATATATATGTGGAAAAAATATCTCCACTATAGAGGACAGGAAGTTTTGGGGCGGTCAGGCAAAAAGCGCACGGGAAAATGAAGTACTTTCAAGGACTTCCATAGAATGGACAGATGTTCAGTAAAATGGTCATAATTTTATCATTCGGAGTCCGTGTCGGACCCACAAGTACTCAAACAGCTCGTGCCGAGCGTGCGAATCCAGAAAATACTCGCCGCTTGCGCCAGGAGGCCCGGAGTACCCTCAAATACGGACATAAGCAGGACTTTTTGGCCCTGAAAGTCAAAGAACATCATTCGTCACCGTTTTATAGACAAGTTTCAGAACCCATTGGCACTTCCTTTTAAAGGAAATTCGAGAGATTATGTTTCTTATAGACATTAACCCCCCTGGTAGGGACGAACATACATTTCTACATATGCTCTATGATCCGGCCAATCTCATTCGGCCGTCAGTTGAAGAAAATCCAGCGGCTATATGCCTTCTTCTCCTTGTTTTCGCCGGATGGCATGATGTAACTCATGCGCGTGGAAGCCAAGAACAAAAGGGCATTCCTGGCATCAGTCAATATATATGTGGAAACAATATCTCCACCATAGAGGACAAGAAATTTTGGGGCGGTCAGGCTAAAAGCGCACGGGAAAATGAAGTAATTTCAAGGACTGCCATAGAATGGACAGATGTTCACTAAAATGGTCATAATTTTGTCATTCTCGGTCCGTGTCGGACCCAGAAGTACTCAAACTGCTTTCATGGCGGCTATCTGAATCGAAAATTCTCCTGCTTGCTTGGGTGGCAGATACCCTTATATCTGACCTTAAGTGGGACTTTTGTACTGAAAGTCAAAGAACATTATTAAATCATTTTTTTTGAGACGAGTTTACGAACCCATTGGCACTTCCTTTTGAAGGAAATTCAAGAGATTATGTTGCTTATAGACATTAGCCCCCTGGTAGGGACAAGCGTACCTTCTGCGGATGCTCTATGATCAAGGCGATCTCATTTGGCGTAAATTGAAGAAATCCAGTGACTATATGCCTTATTCTCCTTATTTTTTTGGATGGTATCACGATAACTCATGCGGCGTGAAAGCGAGAACAAAAGGGCATTCTGGCATCGATCAATATATATGTGGAAAAAATATGTCCACTATAGAGGACAAGAAATTTTAGGCGGTCGGCAAAAAATCGCGGGAAAATGAAGTACTTTCAAGGACTTCCATATAATATCTGAGATGTTGATAAAGCGGTCATAATTTTGTCATTGAGTCCGTGTCGGACCACAAGTACTCAAACTGCTTTCATGTTGGCGTCGAATCAGAAAATACTCTCGCTTGCGCCGGGAGGCCGGAGTACCCTCAAATACGGACTTAAGCGAGACTTTTTGTACGAGAGTCAAAGAACATCATTAAGTGGTGTTTTTGAGACAAGTTTGAACCCATTGGCACTTCCTTTTGAAGGAAATCGGGAGATTATGTTGCTTATAGACATTAGCCCCCTGGTAGGGACGAGCGTACCTTTCTCTGAGATGCTCTATGATCAAGGCAATCCCATTGGCCGTCGGTTGAAGAAAATCCAGTGACTATATGCCTTATTCTCCTTGTTTTGCGGATGGCATCTTTGTAACTCATGCGGCGTGAAAGCCAAGAACAAAAGGGCATTCTAGCATCGGTCGATATATATGTGGAAATGATATCTCCACTATAGAGGACAAGAACTTTGGGGCGGTCAGGCTAAAAGCGCACGGGGAAATGAAGTACTTTCAAGGACTGCCATAGAGTAGATAGATGTTCACTAAAACGGTCATAATTTTGTCATTTGGAGTCCGTGTCGGACCCACAAGTACTCAAACTGCTCGCGCCAAGCGTGCGAATCCAGAAAATACTCCCCGCTTGCGCCAGGAAGCCTGGAGTACCCTCAAATACGACCTTAAGCAGGACTTTTTGGCCCTGAAAGTCAAAGACAATCATTCATCGCTGTTTTTTAGACAAGTTTCTGAACCCATTGGCACTTCCTTTGAAGGAAATTCGAGAGATAATGTTGCTTATAGACATTAGCCCCCCTGGTAGGGACAAACGTACCTTTCTGCAGATACTCTATGATCCAGCCAATCTCATTTGGCCGTATATTGAAGAAAATCCAGCGGCTATATGCATTATTCTCCTCGTTTTTGCCGGATGGCAAGTTTAACTCATGCGTGTGAAAGCCAAGAACAAAAGGGCATTCCTGGCATTGGTCAATATATATGTGGAAACGATATCACCACTACAGAGGACAAGAAATTTTGGGGCATTTAGGCGTAAAGCGCACGGGAAAATGAAGTACTTTCAAAGACTGCCATAGAATGGACAGATGTTCACTAAAACGGTCATAATTTTGTCATTCTCAGTCCATGTCGGACCCAGAAGTACTCAAACTGCTCGCGGCAAGCGCGCGCATCCAGAAAATTCTCCCCACTTGCACCAGGAGGCCTGGAGTACCCTTAAATACGGCCTTAATCGGGAATTTTGGCCCTGAAAGTCAAAGAACATTATTCGTCGCTGTTTTTCAAACGACTTTCTGAACCCATTGGCACTTCCTTTTGAAGGAAATTCAAGAGATTATGTTGCTTATAGACATTAGCCCCTGGTAGGGACAAAGCGTACCTTCTGCGGATGCTCTATGATCTGGGCAATCTCATTGGCCGTAAATTGAAGAAAATCCAGCGGCTATACGCCTTATTCTCCTTGTTTTTGCCGGATGGTGTGCCGTAACTCATGCACGTGAAAGGCAAGAACAAAAGGGCATTCCTGGCATCAGTCAATATATATGTGGAAAAAATATCTCCACTATAGAGGACAAGAAATTTTGGGGCGGTCAGGCAAAAAGCGCACGGGAAAATGAAGTACTTTCAAGGACTTCCATAGAATGGAGAGATGTTCACTAAAACGGTCTTAATTTTGTCATTCGGAGTCCATGTCGGACCCACAAGTACTCAAACTGCTCGCGCCGAGTGTGCGAATCCAGAAAATACTCCCCGCTTGCGCCAGGAGGCCCGGAGTACCCTCAAATACAGATTAAGCAGGACTTTTTGGCCCTGAAAGTCAAAGAACATCATTCGTCACTTTTTTCAGACAAGTTTCAGAACCCATTGGCACTTCCTTTTGAAGGATATTTTAGAGATTACTTTGCTTATAGACATTAGCCCCCCTGGTAGGGACGAACATACCTTTCTACAAATGCTCTATGATCCGGGCAATCCCATTCGGCCGTCAGTAGAAGAAAATCCAGCAGCTATATGCCTTATTCTCCTTGTTTTCGCCGGATGGCATGCTGTAACTCATGCGCGTGGAAGCCAAGAACAAAAGGGCATTCCTGGCATCGGTCAATACATATGTGGAAATGATATCTCCACTATAGAGGACAAGAAATTTTGGGGCTGTCAGGCTAAAAGCGCACGGGAAAATGAAGTAATTTCAAGGACTGCCATAGAATAGATAGATGTTCACTAATACGGTCATAATTTTGTCATTTGGAGTCCGTGTCGGACCCACAAATACTCAAACTGCTCGTGCCAAGTGTGCGAATCCAGAAAATACTCCCCACTTGCACCAGGAGGCCTGGAGTACCCTCAAATACGGCCTTAAGCAGGACTTTTTGGCCCTGAAAGTCAAAGAACATCATTAAATCGTTGTTTTTGGACAAGTTTACGAACCCATTGGCACTTCCTTTTGAAGGAAATTCGAGATCTTATGTTGCTTATAGACATTAGCCCCCCTGGCAGGGACAAACGTACCTTTCTGCAGATGCTCTATGATCCGGCCAATCTCATTTGGCCGTATATTGAAGAAAATCCAGCGGCTATATGCCTTATTCTCCTTATTTTTGCCGGATGGCAGGTTTAGCTCATGCACGTGAAAGCCAAGAACAAAATGGCATTCCTGGCATTGGTCAATTTATAAGTGGAAACGATATCTCCAACTATAGAGGACAAGAAATTTTGGGGCGGTTAGGCAAAAATCGCACGGGAAAATGAAGTACTTTCAAGGACTGCCATAGAATGGACAGATGTTCACTAAAACGGTCATAATTTTGTCATTCTCATTCCGTGTTGGACACAGAAGTACTCAAACTGCTCGCGGCGAGCACGCGAATCTAGAAAATTCTCCCCGTTTGTGCCAGGAGGCCCGGAGTACCCTTAAATACGGCCTTAAGCGGGACTTTTTGGCCCTGAAAGTCAAAGAACATTATTCGTCGCTGTTTTCAGATGAGTTTCTGAATCCATTGGCACTTCCTTTTGAAGGAAATTCAAGAGATTATGTTGCTTATAGACATTAGCCCCCCTGGTAGGGAAAAGCGTACCTTCTGCGGATGCTCTATGATCAAGGCGATCTCATTTTCCGTAAATTGAAGAAAATCCAGTGACTATATGCCTTATTCTCCTTGTTTTGCGGATGGTATCTTGTAACTCATGCGCGTGAAAGGCAAGAACAAAAGGGCATTCCTTGCATCGGTCGATATATATGTGGAAAAATATCTCACTATAGAGGACAGGAAGTTTTGGGCGGTCGAGGCAAAAGCGCGCGGAAAATGAAGTACTTTCAAGGACTTCCATAGAATGGACAGATGTTCAGTAAAACGGTCATAATTTTGTCATTCGGAGTCCGTGTCGGACCCACAAGTACTCAAACAGCTCGTGCCCAGCGTGCGAATCCAGAAAATACTCCCCGCTTGCACCAGGAGGCCCGGAGTACCCGCAAATACGGACATAAGCAGGACTTTTTGGCCCTGAAAGTCAAAGAACATCATTCGTCACCGTTTTATAGACAAGTTTCAGAACCCATTGGCACTTCCTTTTAAAGGAAATTCGAGAGATTATGTTTCTTATAGACATTAGCCCCCCTGGTAGGGACGAACATACATTTCTACATATGCTCTATGATCCGGGCAATCTCATTCGGCCGTCAGTTGAAGAAAATCCATCGGCTATATGCCTTCTTCTCCTTTTTTTCGCCGGATGGTATGATGTAACTCATGCGCGTGGAAGCCAAGAACAAAAGGGCATTCCTGGCATCAGTCAATATATATGTAGAAACAATATCTCCACTATAGAGGACAAGAAATTTTGGGGCGGTCAGGCTAAAAGCACACGGGAAAATGAAGTAATTTCAAGGACTGCCATAGAATGGACAGATGTTCACTAAAATGGTCATAATTTTGTCATTCTCAGTCCGTGTCGGACCCAGAAGTACTCAAACTGCTTTCATGGCGGTATCTGAATCGAGAAAATTCTCCCGCTTGCGCGGGTGGCCGAGTACCCTTAAATCTGACCTTAAGTGGGACTTTTGGCCTGAAAGTCAAAGAACATTATTAAATCGCTGTTTTTGAGACGAGTTTACGAACCATTGGCACTTCCTTTTGAAGGAAATTCAATAGATTATGTTGCTTATAGACATTAGCCCCTGGTAGGGACAAAGCGCACCTTCTGCGGATGCTCTATGATCCAAGGCAATCTCATTTGGCCGTAAATTGAAAAAATCCAGTGGCTATATGCCTTATTCTCCTTATTTTTTGGATGGTATGCAGTAACTCATGCGCGTGAAAGGCGAGAACAAAAGGGCATTCCTGGCATCGATCAATATATATGTGGAAAAAATATGTCCACTATAGAGGACAAGAAATTTTGGGGCGGTCAGGCAAAAGCGCGCGGAAAATGAAGTACTTTCAAGGACTTCCATATAATATACAGATGTTCAGTAAAACGGTCATAATTTTGTCATTCAGAGTCCGTGTCGGGCCACAAGTACTCAAACTGCTCGAGCTGAGCGTGCGAATCCAGAAAATACTCCCCGCTTTCGCCAGGAGTCCCGGAGTACCCTCAAATACGGACTTAAGCGAGACTTTTTGGCCCTGAAAGTCAAAGAACATCATTCGTGACTGTTTTTCAGACAAGTTTCAGAACCCATTGGCACTTCCTTTTGAAGGAAATACGAGATATTATGTTGCTTATAGACATTAGCCCCCCTGGTAGGGACGAACGTACCTTTCTACAGATGCTCTATGATCCGGGCAATCCCATTCGGCCGTCAGTTGAAGAAAATCCTGCGGCTATATGCCTTATTCTCCTTGTTTTCGTCGGATGGCATGCTGTAACTCATGCGCGTGAAAGCCAAGAACAAAAGGGCATTCCTGGCATCGGTCAATATATATGTGGAAATGATATCTCCACTATAGAGGACAAGAACTTTGGGGCGGTCAGGCTAAAAGCGCACGGGGAAATGAAGTACTTTCAAGGACTGCCATAGAGTAGATAGATGTTCACTAAAACGGTCATAATTTTGTCATTTGGAGTCCGTGTCGGACCCACAAGTACTCAAACTGCTCGCGCCAAGCGTGCGAATCCAGAAAATACTCCCCGCTTGCGCCAGGAAGCCTGGAGTACCCTCAAATACGACCTTAAGCAGGACTTTTTGGCCCTGAAAGTCAAAGACAATCATTCATCGCTGTTTTTTAGACAAGTTTCTGAACCCATTGGCACTTCCTTTTGAAGGAAATTCGAGAGATAATGTTGGTTATAGACATTAGCCCCCCTGGTAGGGACAAACGTACCTTTCTGCAGATACTCTATGATCCAGCCAATCTCATTTGGTCGTATATTGAAGAAAATCCAGCGGCTAGATGCATTATTCTCCTTGTTTTTGCCGGATGGCAAGTTTAACTCATGCGTGTGAAAGCCAAGAACAAAAGGGCATTCCTGGCATTGGTCAATATATATGTGGAAACGATATCTCCACTACAGAGGACAAGAAATTTTGGGGCGTTTAGGCGTAAAAGCGCGGGAAAATGAAGTACTTTCAAAGGCGCCATAGAATGGATGAGATGTTCACTAAAGCGGTCATAATTTTGTCATTCTCGGTCCATATCGGACCCGAAGTACTCAAACTGCTCGCGACAAGCGTAGCGCATCGAAAAATTCTCCCCACTTGCGCGGGAGGCACAGGTACCCGCCATCTGGCCTTAATCAAGGACTTCCATAGAATATCTGAGATGTTCACTAAAGCGGTCATAATTTTGTCATTGAGTCCGCGTCAGGCCCACAAGTACTCAAACTGCTCGCGCCGAGCATGCGAATCCAGAAAATACTCCCCACTTGCACCAGGAGGCCCGGAGTACCCTCATATCGGACTTAAGCAGGACTTTTTGGTACGAAAGTCAAAGAACATCATTAAATCCTTTGTTTTGAGACAAGTTTGAGAACCCATTGGCACTTCCTTTTGAAGGAAATCGAGAGATTATGTTGCTTATAGACATTAGCCCCCTAGTAGGGATGAGCGTACCTTTCTCTGAGATGCTCTATGATCAAGGCGATCCCATTGGCCGTCGGTTGAAGAAAATCCGGTGGCTATATGCCTTATTC